>CABHPQ010173676.1:0-17307 GCA_902168405.1 Peromyscus aztecus | reverse complement strand
CTCCCTCCCTCCCTCCCTCCCTCCCTCCTTCCTTCCTTCCTTTTTTCTCTTTTGGTTTGTTGAGACAGGGTTTCCCTGTGTCGCCCTGGCTGTCCTGGCCCGCCTGGCTTCATGCTGTCCTTCTGCGTGGCGTCCCTCCTCACAGTCATCCTGTGAGCAGGAGCTCAGGCACACGCTTAATACCAACCTGAGAGAATTGAAGAATGAGTCCATGGCCAAATGTTTCCTGAAAGCTCCTGTAACTCCCCCAAATTCCCACTCACCTCTCAAAACACGGACACACAGGCACACTTCTCTCCAAAGAAGAGAAGCTGAATACAGCCTCTCCTTAATAAGTTTAGGTTTCAGTGAAGAAATAGGACCAAGGTCGGGGAGATGGATAAGCCACGGAAGTGTACATGGCAAAAGTGTGAGGTCCAGAGTTCAATTCCCGGAACCCAAGGAAGAAGCTGTTTGCTGTGGTGCACTCGTGAAATCCCGGTGCTGGGGATGTTGAGACAAGTGAATCCTTGGGGCTCGGTGGCCAGCCAGCCTCGTCTAATCCCCCAGATTAGACCCCCAGATCCCAGGGACAAATTTTGTCTTAAAACAAGGAGGTCTACTCTTGAGAAACATCTGAAGTTGACCTCTGGCCTCCTCATACACACGTACATGTGTGTATACATGGACACATGTGCATGCATGCACATATATACACACACACCCATGCACCCATGCACACATACAAGTAAATGGATATTTAGCAGGTAATTAGTGTGTCTGCCAGAATTCAGGAGTTAATAATTGATAGAAATACTATATTTTCTGAAAGATTTATTTGCACAATGCTCAGCAAAAATACAAATGCCAATTAAAGATTTTTATTAGAAGAGTTACAAACAGAAACCGGCTTGATCCAGAAAATGTTCTAATGCGTTAGTTCAGTCATTTAGAAAATGCTGGCTCAGTTACAGTTCATGCTGGTTCAGTAGGGTTATGTTGACTTTTAGAGGAATTTTTGTGAGTGAATCCTCAATTTAGGGAAAAAAAGATCACTTCAGTGCAGTTCCAGGTTTTTACAAATGACAAATCTTTGAATTGTTGGCTTATAGTTCAGGTGGCACCAGTTCCTGGTTCCGATGGACCCACACTAGACATTTTGCAAATATGGCTTAGAAGGACAAATTTAGTCTAAAGAATTGATTTTTTTTTACGGAGGTAAGAGGGGTTGGTTAATTATGCCCTTTTTTGAAGTGGAGGTTGTATGTGTGAGGTGGGTTGGTTTTTTTTTTTTTTTTTTTTTTTTTTTGAGACACAGTCTCAAGTAGTCCAGGCTGGCCTTGAATTCACTTCGTGGCTAAAATGACCTTGAACTTCTGATCCTTCCTCTGCCTCCCATGGCTGGGATTCTAGGTCTGCAGCACCTTGTACCTCACTTTGTAGGTGAGGTAACTGCAGTCCCAAGATGGGAGGTTCCTGTAGCCAGTAATGACGAAGCCAACTTTAAACTCAGCTGCTAGGATTCCAGAGTCTACCATCTGTGGAGTTTTTCAATGACAGAAAAGTTAGTTGATGCCAAAGTGGAATTTGCTTCCAGCTCCAACTAGTTGACCCCTCCTTGAACAGGGCTTGCTTCAGGCCTGGCTTTATCCAAGCGCTCACCCGTCAGGGGCTGGTGCTTCTTCGAATCAGCTCATTCTCAGGCAGCCTCTCTTCCTGTGGCATTCCAGCAGCGCTAGGCGCATGGCATCATCAGTTTCAGGAACGGAACAGGAAGGAGATCTCTCCGGCACTTCCAGCGTAAGTCTTAGGACCGAGTCCCACTCCTGGTAGTTGGGCAAGAGATGACATCTGAGCATTTTTCACCGTGATGCCAAGGAGAGGACATGCCCAGTCTGAGTCCTGTAGCAACTGATCTACGGGTCTGAGGGTAGGGCACGCTGGCCTCCCCAGAACAGATAGCTTTAGTGATGGAGTGACTTCCCACAGGCACTTTCAACTCCTTACTTGGGGGATCTGTTCTGAAGAGACCACTCAAGATGCTGTTTGTGCTTAATTTCGTCAGCTTGGCCAGCTCTAGAAGGACCTAGGAGACAAAGCTCTGGGCGTGGCTGTCGGGGATTATCAGGTTAGGTTGATGGGGAAGACACTTAACTGTGGGCCACACCATTCCCTAGGCTGCTGTTCTGGACTGAAAGAAGAGGATCATTCCAGCAGAGTGCCAGCGTTATCGGGCTGTGCTTCCTGGCTGCAGACGTCTATGACCACCTGTCCCACGTTCCTGCCACCATGCCTTCCCACCACTGTAGTCTGCTCCCTCGACCTGGGAGCCAAAACAAATCCTTCTTAACTTGCTTTGGCCAGATATTTGTCATGCACTGGAGGTAAGTAACTACCACGCTGTTAAAAGAGACAGGATGAATGCTGAACAAGGAATATTTTTGAACTGGCTAGTCATGGAGCCTATGATTGTATAATTCTACTCAGGGGATTGGAGCAGGAAGAGGGTGGGCTTAAGGCTAGCCTGGGCTACATAGTGAACCCTGACTCAAAACAACCCCCCAAACAAAAACATTTTGAGACGGTCGTGATGGATAATTATGCCTTTTGCTCATTTGTTGCCGTTTCTTTCTTGATTTGGGGTTTTGTAAATGTGAGTAAATTGCCTGGGACCACAGGGCCCAACAGCGGCATTGCCGTGTAGCCATACAGAGACCAAACAGAGAGTGAGTGCAGGCGGAGTCAGGAGACTGCCTGCCTGTGCTCTGTCTTCTCATGGGTCACCTCCCTCCTTTCTTCTCAGCATGGACGGACGGACAGGCTACAGCCCCACAGACCACTTTGGTGGAGGAGTGGATTTGGACACAGCTGAGAGGTAGAGGTTGGAGCTTCCTTGAAGTAGGAACTTGGGGACTTAGAGGGACTCCTCTACTGTGGCCACTGGGCTAACATGAGGTGTTGGCTTAAACCTTTGGCAATTATTCTTCATTCTAGAAAGTCCCTGGTTTATTAACAGCACCATAGATTTTTTTTTCTCCCCCTTCGGGCAGCACAGTTTGCTTAGTTTGGGATCTGTTTAAAGAACTCACCAGTTCACAAGTTTCAGAAAAAACAAACAAACACAAGACAAAACAAAATTCTGGGTGTAAGCAGAGACACAGCCCAGGGCTGGGGGCAAGGACGGTCTTCAAAGGAAGGAGAGCCTGGGCCTGGACGCAGGGAGCAGTCCAAAGACGTTGAAGCCATGCCTCTCTCCCTCCTCCCTTCCTTTCTCTCTCTCTCTCTCTCTCTCTCTCTCTCTCTCTCTCTCTCTCTTTTTGGTTTTTCGAGACAGGGTTTCTCTGTGTAACTTTGCACCTTTCCTGGAACTCACTTGGTAGCCCAGGCTGGCCTCGAACTCACAGAGATCCAACTGCCTCTGCCTCCTGAGTGCTGGGATTAAAGGTGTGCGCCACCACCGCCCGGCAGGTCTCTCTTTTTTTTCATCCTCCATTCTTTCCTTCTTCCTCTCCATTCTTAATTTGGTTGTCTTATAATCAATAAGAGTTACAAAGTATCCATTAGAAGTAAAAGTTTTGAGCCGGGCAGTGGTGGCGCACACCTTTAATCCCAGCACTCGGGAGGCAGAGGCAGGTGGATCTCTGTGAGTTCGAGGCCAGCCTGGGCGACAGAGTGAGTTCCCAGACAGGCTCCAAAGCTACACAGAGAAACCCTTGCAGAGGTTGGAGCAAACCTTGGGTGTCATCCCACAAGAGTCACCCATCTTGTTTTTGAGGGAGGGTCTGTCACTTGGCTTAGAACTTGCCAGCTAAGCTAGGGTTGGGGGCCTAGCAGGCCCCTGCAAACACCCGCCTCTTCCTTCCCAGGGCTGCGATCACTGCACTTACTTGCATTTATTTATTTGTTTGTGTGTTTGTTTGCTTATTTATTCTGTTTTGGTTTTCTGAGACAGAGTTTCTCTGTGTAGTCTTGGCTGTCTTGGAACTTGCTTTGGACTAGGCTGGCGTCAAACTCGCAGAGATCCACCTGCTTCTGGCTCCCCACCACCCGGCACTGTACCTGCTTTTAAATGTGAGCTCTATGAATCAAACCTAGATCTCTTGCTTACAAGCAAGTATTTTATTGACTGAATTATCCTCCCAGTCCATTTGTTTGTTTGTTTATTTATTTATTTATTCATCTATCTATCTATCATCTATCTATTTATTCATTCATTCATTCATTCATTTATTTATTTTTGGGTGAGGTCATGTGAGTATGTGGCCTAACCTGGGCTATATGAGACTGTCCTAATCTGAAACAAAGCAAACACCAAACAACAAACAGTTCATTAAATTAGTCAGGTAGCCTTTCAGAACATTGCTCTCACTCTGAGTACTGCGTTTGAGATTTATCTAGGCTGCTGCGTCATCGGGTCCTTTTTATTACCGGCCAGAGCTCTGCTGTGGGTGTGAATCAGTTTTTTTTCATTAGATGACACACGATGGGTTCTTTCCAATTATGGCTATTATCAGTAAGCCTGTTATAAACATTCATATTTTATTATAACTTTTTTTTTGGTTTTTCGAGACAGGGTTTCTCTGTGTAGTTTTTCACCTTTCCTAGAACTCACTTTGTAGACCAGACTGGCCTCGAACTCACAGAGATCTGCCTGGCTCTGCCTCCCGAGAGCTGGGATTAAAGGCGTGCGCCACCACCACCCGGCTTATTATAACTTTTAGATTTGTTTATTTTATGTGTATGGGTGTTTTACCTGTATATATGTATGTGTATCACGTGTGGACCTGGTACCCTCTAAGGTCAGAAGAGGGTGCCATAACCTTTGGAACTGAAGTTACAGATGGTTGTAGGCCACCATGTGGGTGCTGGGAATCAAACCTGGGTCCTCTGGGAGAGTAGCCTGTGTTCTCAACCTCAGAGCGACTCATCTCTCCAGCCCCTCTGTTTTGTCTTTTGAGACAGGCTCTCCCTGTGTAATGTGGGGCTGGTGTGGTACTCACTTTGTAGAACGGACTGACTTAAAACCTGAGGCACTCTCCGAACCTCTGCTCCCTGGCTGCTGGAGTTACAGTCATGTAACTGGTTTCTGGAGAGTCAGAGGCAGGAGGATGAGAAATTTAAGGTTTAGACGGAGCATGATGTCTTATGCCTGTGATCCCAGCACGAGAGAGAGAGAGAGAGAGAGAGAGAGAGAGAGAGAGAGAGAGAGAGAGAGAAGGGAGAGATGATTCTCTTTGGGGGGGTTCCTAGACAAGGTTTCTCTGCGTAGTCCTGGCTGTCCTGGAACTCACTCTGTAGACCAGGCTGGCCTTGAACTCACAGAGATCCGCTTGCCTCTGCCTCCCCAGTACTGGGATGAAAGGCGTGCGCCGACACCATCCGGCCAATCCCAGCACTTTAGAAGCAGAGGCAAGAGGAGAGCTGTAAATTCAGCCTGGCCTGATCTGTAATAGTGAGCTCCAGACCAGCCAGGGCTACATAGTGGCAAGATACTGTTCTAGAAAAAAAAAAAAGTTCAAGGCCTGCTTTGGCTACAGAGTAAGTTTAAGGCCCGCCTAGGCAATATAGTGAGACTCCACCTCAAAATAAAAAGCCAAGAGGCCTGGGACATAGCTCCATGGTAGCACTTGCCTAGCATGAATGAAGTTTAGTCCTTAACACTGAAAGGGAGAAGAAAATTCTTTGAATATATTGTTGCTCAGAACAATCCCTTCTGCTTGACTCTAGGACTGACTGATGGATGGATTATTTTTGAGGTAAAATCTTGTTATTTAGGCTGTCCTGGAAATCATTGTGCTTAAATCTCAACTTAAGTTGATTCTCCTGCCTCAACCTCCGAAGTACTAGGGTTACAAGCATGCACCACTCCTGGGAAACAGGCAGGGCTCCTGCTGACCTCTGGACTGCAGGGTCATGAGGTCTGTGGGCTCCTACTTTATGCCTGGGCTCTAGCTGGTGGCTGGCCCACAGAAGGAATCCAACAGCATTTTATTGAATGAATTTGGCAGGAGTAAGTGATGCTAGATATGTAAGTGTTGGAGGAAATTTAATATGTAAAGTAAGAAAAGAATGATAAAAAAGGGAGCAGTGATTTGTATTTTTTGTTGTTTTTTGGGGACAGAGTCTCACTATATAGCATAGGCTAGCCTTGAACTGGTGAAACCTTTTCCTTGGCCATCAAGTGCTTGGATTAGAGGTGTGCTCTACCCCAGCAGGAACATCTCTTCATGGACATGCTGGGTGACAGCAAGTTGGTTCCTTTATAGAATTATTAATTTGTATATGGAGAGGTCTAAGACTTTAAAAATGGAGGGAGAGTTGGCTTTTTGTTTGTTTTTTTGTTTTTGTTTTTTCCTTTGTAACTCAAAAAAAAAGATCTAAGGAGGGAGAAAGGAAAAGTGGATTTTCAAGTTCTTTGTACCTGTGCCCCGTACACTCTGAGATTTCTGTGAGCTGTAGGTGCTGTTAGACAGGGCCACGATTCCTTGCCTTGGATTAGGTCTTTCCTTGGGGACAGAAGTTCCCTTAAGACTCCAGGGTCTTCTCAGCCACAGTCCTCAAACACAGGCTAACTAAGCCAGAAAGGATCTCTTCTATTGGCCAACTCCAAGCCATACGTTTCTCCGTGGACGGGTATTTTCTCTTCTCTCCTCTCCCTCCTCCCCCCCTTCCTTTTATTTTTTATAGTGCTGGGTATGAGACCCAGGGCCTTGCTTTCAAAGCACTCTACCATTGAGCCTCACCCCTAGCCAACTGCTCATGAGGAAGAGTCTTTCCTTTTTAAAATGTTTTCCTTTGGCAACATCATGCATGCATATATAATATATTTTGGTCATATTCACTTTTATCTGTCCCCCTCTCTCTCTTACCTCCTCCTCCTCCCACGGAACCACCTTCCTCTTTCCAATAAGCCACCTCTTATTTACATCTCTTTTTTTAGTGTGTGTGTGTGTGTGTGTGTGTGTGTATGTGCCTCACTGGCACTTTTTAAAAATAAATTTTCATTTATTTATCTGTGTACAAGCGTGAGTGGGGGGCCACCTGTGCCACAGATCTTGTGTGGAGGTCAGAGGACAGCTTACGGGAGTCAGTTCTCTCTCTCTCTCTCTCTCTCTCCCTCTCTCTTTTTTGGTTTTTCGAGACAAGGTTTCTCTGTGTAGTTTTGCGCCTTTCTTGGAACTCACTCTGTAGACCAGGCTGGCCTCGAACTCACAAAGATCCGCCTGGCTCTGCCTCCCGAGTGCTGGGATTAAAGGTGTGCGCCGCCGCCGCCGCCGCCGCCGCCGCCGCCGCCGCCACCACCACCACCGCCCGGCAGTTCTCTCTTTCTACCGGGTAAGTCCTCGGTATTGACCTCAGCTTGTCAGGCTTGGCAGCGAGCACCTTTGTGTGATGAGCCATCTCACCCCCGATACCGAGTTTAACTAGGGCTGCTTGTGTGAGCATGGGTGGGGGTCACAGGCAGCTCGCCAGTGGCGACAGCACTGAAGAAAGTGATACAGCCTCCCGGGAAGGGTAAGAGCTGCACAGTTGCCACTGCGAGAGAGAACATTTTCAGAAGTTTCTAGAGGGTGAATGGCTCTTGCACCAACAGCGTCCTCAGTTTGGGTTTTCGTGGGGGAACATGTTCATTCTCTGGATGTCTCTCTCTCTCTCTCCTGCTGGAACAGTTTCCTCCGTTCTGTGGTTACTCGTATTTACTGAGATGAGTCCACATGTAGCCAGAAGGGATAAAATACTCATGAAAACCCATGCAATCAATTGCAATACAATTTGAGAGTTCAATTTCCTGAGACTAAAAAGATACTTCACCAACCTCTGTTTTGTGTGTTTTCAAATCTGGCATGTTCACGTATGAAGCACAGAGCGTCTAGCTATTTGCTAAGTTATTCTAGGCCAGAAAAGTGAATTGGAGCTAACATTCAAATAGACAAAAGCTCCCTTCTCCCACATCCCCAAAATAACAATATAGTAACTAATCTCCCTTTGTATTCGGGACTCTTTCTTCCTTGTCTGTAAGAAATGGTGGTTGACATGCTTATGCCCTTAGTGGGAGTGAGGAAAAGGGTTTGAAATAAAACAATGTTTCATGTGGTAGATCAGAAGCTGACCAATAAAGTATTGCAACATTTATAGGGACCAACCCTGTGGTTATTGTTGCAACTGTGTATAATTATATCTTATTTTAATTTCGTTTAGTTTTGAAGAGCTCCGAGATTTTCCTTTGGGGGGGGCAGTACAGAGACCTTCGTGGATGCTGGGGTGTGGGGAGCTGACAGTAATGTGGCGTGGTTAAGGGGCAGGCACCTGGACCAGTGAGGAAAGAGAAGACCCCAGTGCGGGAACAAACATCGTCTGGAAGGTTTTGTTCTGGAGGTGGGGGGTGTGGTTCAGGTGGTAAGTGCCCTCAGCACGTGTGAGCCCTGGGTTCAATGCTAGCACCACACTGACTGGTACTCCTAGCCCTGGGGAGGGGGAGAGAAGAGGGGGAGAATTTCAAGGTCATCCTTGAATATATGAGGGGTTCCGGACAACCTGAAATGTAGGAGACTCCAAAACACTACAACAGGCCAAATCTGAGAAATCTAGAAAAAAAAAAAAAAAAAAAAACCTTTCTGTTCCTTTAGTGTTTGTGTTAGCATGCTACTTACACACGACAAGGGCTCCTATTATGATATTTTCACGTATGTGTATAATGCATTTTGTTTAGTTTTGTTTTTTTAGAGGCAGGGTCTCTCTATATGTATTCCTGGCTGGTCTGTAGACCAGGCTGGCCTTGAACTCACAGAGCTCCTCCTACCTCTGTTTCCTGAGTGAGGTGATTTGATGTAGGCCACCACAGCCAGTTTATATAATGTGTCTCGACAGATTCACCCCATTACCCTTTCCTGTCTCTCTCTCCCTGCCTTCCTGACCCACTTCCTTCTTCCAGCTCATTTCTCTTCTACTAACATGTCTCTTCTATACACAGTCATTTCTGTAAACCAGAACATGTAATTAAAATGAAATCTACACAAAGACAGAATGTCCTTTTCTTTGTGCATCTGGGGGTCCCCTGGAGGACCCCGAACTCCTCTCCAATCCACTGTCCTTCATAGAACTCAGTCAAACCTGCTCCTGACCCCCAGCTCATGCATGGGTTGGAGATTATTCTCGTCTATAACTTCAGAATAGGGCTGTGTGAAAATGTGGGGGTTGATTTTTTGGTTCTTATATTGAGGCTTGGACCCAGGGTCCTGTACTCACAGGGCAAGTGCTTCTCATGGAATCTTGATCCCTGTTTTGAGACAAGGCCTCATTAAGTTGCCTAGGCTGACCTTGAACCTGGGGTCCTCTTGCCTCAGCTCCTGCACCCCTTGACCAGTAGCTGGAGTTACAGGTTTGCACCACCAGGCTCAACTGAACACTGTGCTTGGCCTCTGAATGGGCTCGGAGAGTCCACAGGCACCTTGACTGTTGATAATTAGGCATGTTTGTAGTCAGATTTAATACTGGGCATAATACCGGAAACAGGGGAAGCAGGGATCATGGCCCCGATGCAGAGACAGTATCTATTTTCCCTTTGTGACTTTTGTGTCTTTGGGGTGGAACTGGGCCTTGAACCCACTGTGTCACATGTACGAGGAACGTGCCATGCCTCTGAGTAACGCTCTCCCCTCCCCTTTTCACTGTTTATTTTGAGACAGGGCCTTGTGAAGTGGCCTAGGTGGGCGGTGAGTTTGTTCTGTAGACCACAGAGATGTTAAACTTTCAATCCCCTGCCTCAGCCTCTCAAGCAGATGGGGATTACAGGTCTGTGCTATCAGGTCTGGTCCGTTCTGTTTTTAGGTAGAAATAGAAGTTGCACCAAAGCACAATGCTACCCAGCTAAACCTCCTAGAAGACCAGCCTGCCTTGTGGTTAGGAATAGCTTCTGGCCAACAGGATGGTAGGTACTGTATGTGTGATTTCAGGGCATGCCTTTGAAGGAGGCAGAATATTCTGGACTTCCCCCACCCTGTCCCTGTGACAAGGACAGAGTGTGGGCTTTATTACGAGACATCTTAGACTGTGCATAGAACTAAGAAACTGAGGGGAAACGTAGGTGACACTCTCACCCACCTCCATTGCGATGCTCTCAATTAACCTCCACTCCCTGGTCCCCACACCTTGGCCCATAGATATCCCAAATCTTGTGTTTGGGAAGATGCGCTCTCCTGGCTCCACACATAGGTACCTTGTGAAGAAACTCTTTAGGAAAACATGTCTTTTCGGTGATGGTGATTGTGTGTCCTCGGATGGCAGATTAAGAAAGTGGAAAACTGCCTGGCATGGAGGTTGGGGATGCAGTTTGGTTGGTAGAATGCTTGCCTAGCATGCACAAAGCCCTAGTTTTGATTTCTAGCTGTGCATAAGCTGGATGTGGTGGTGCATGCCTGTGATCCCAGTACTGGGGAGAAAGAAGCAAGAGGATCAGAAATTTAAGGTCATCTCCCGTTAGCTATGGGGTTTGAGGCCAGCCTGAGATATATGAGCCCCTGTCTCAAAAAAGAGGTAAGGGAGGATCATGAGTTCAAAGCCAGGCTGGCCTACATGATGAAACTGTGTCAGGGATGAGCTGCGTGAGAGCAGAGTAACAAGCTATTAGCAGGAAGGAGACAAGGGGGCTCTCTGGCCTCTGGCTCCCCGGCAGAGCAAGTGGATGGAAGCATCCGAAGCCGGCACCAATCATCCGTGAAGGGTGCTGGCTTCATCTTGCTTTGCGCAGGGGAGAGCTGTTCACTTGGCTCTCTTGCAGTCTTCTTACCTTTGAAGGGTCTTGGGTCTGCAGGAAGTGAAGGCTGGCAATCTCTGGTGCACAGAGTACCGTGTGAGTGGCCTGTCCTAGGCGCTTCTTAGACCGAGGCCCTCAGACTGACTGGCTCACCCTTGTTCTTATGTCCTGAGCACCAAGCCATCTGCTGCCGCCATTTGGTTTCACACCTGGATCTCCTACAGTGAAAACGCCTGGAGTGCTTCCGGCCTGTGACGTGGGTGGCTCATAGCAAAAAAAAGTAGCTGCAGGTTAGAGTTTGGCAGAGTCTCTGGCAGAGTGAATAATGCACATCATGACGTCATTGGATTCAGGCTCAGGCAGTTGCTCACTCTGTTTCTCTTTGTAACTTGACATGTGCATTCTGGGGTTGGCCTCAGGCTTGGATAAGTTGCAGTAAAAAGAGACTTGGAACTCATGGCAATCCTCCTGCCTCAGCATCTCCAGTGCTGAGGTTACTGGGGTGTAAACCACTGTATCTGGCTCTGCTTGTTTGTATTTTTGATGAGTGAAGCTCTGGATGGTCAAATTCACTCCACACATGCTGTGGGGAGCCAAGGAAGCCTTGAGTAGACATATAAAGAGTGGATGAAGTTCTGAGTGAATGTGTGTTGTTGTCATGGGCACCATCATGTCAAGGACCCCAGAGCCTCAGACCCATGGGAATTTGGCAAAGCCTTCCCGCAGGGTGAGGCTCAGAGGGATGGCCAAGCCTCCTCTGGCTTGAATGTGAAGGTTGACAGTGTGCAAGACAAGGAAGGGTCTAAGAACAATCCACCAGTATGTACAAAAGCTAGCAACTTCAACTTCCTCCTCATGGCTGTTTACATGCTCACCTACAGACACCTCCTGCCAAGACTACCAGCTCCTCACGGTGCTGTACATCACGAACCTGCTGAGGTTCTGGGCTGCCGCATAGTTGGTTTGGTGCCACCAGAGAAGCGCAGCCCACCTTCTCTAAGTCCAGCTTTTCAAACATTGCCTGTTGTTTCTGCATTCCCCAGATGTGCCTAGTCAGAGTTCCAGAACCTGAGCTGCTCTGGACTCTGAACATACTCCTCACGCTGAATTGGAGGGCACTAGCCCTAACTGTGTGTCTTTTTCTTCCTCCTCCTCCTCTCCCTCCTCCTCTTTCTTCTTGAGACAGGGTCTTATGCCAGGTAGTGGTGGCACATGCCTTTAATCCCAGCACTCAGGAGGCAGAGGCAGGGAGATTTCTGAGTTTGAAGCCAGCCTGGTCTGCATAGTTTCAGGACAGCCAGGAGTGCACAGAGAAACACTGTCTCAAACAAACAAACAAACAAACAAACAAACAAACAAACAAACAAACAAACGAAGAACAGGATCTTGTTATATTACTGAGGTTGGCCTCAAACCCATGATCTTCCTACCTCAGCCTACCAAGTGCTGGGATTAAAACCAATTGTCTGTCTATCTCTGTCTATTTATCTATCTATCTATCATCTGTATTTCATCTCTTTTTGATGCTGGAGTCTTCCCCACATGCTTGCTAATCATTCTACCGTGGAGCTACACCCCAGCTCAGTTCTGTGACTACAGATGTGTACCACTGAGGCCCTCAGTAGGTTATTTTGGGGACTGGAAAGCTCTGTATTTTTAACTTGAAGCTATCAGAATGACTTAGTGTAAGAAGAGCAAGCATTTCCCAGGCAGACCCTTGGCTATATTAACCAAATAGTACATTATCTTGAGCATGAGGAATCATCCGTTAAGAGAAGATGGGGGAACTAAGCGCTTTTGTAAAGCACCAGCTGAAAGGATGAACGGAGCTGGTTGGTAGGCGGAAGAGTCACAGCCACGGCAGAACTCAGTATTAGTTTTTAGAGCCCTAATGGAGGGAAAGGGGGGAGGGGGAGGGAGGAGCCAGGCCTGGCGGAGGGAACAGAGCAGGAACAGAGAGAGGAATCACAAGAAGAGAGGCGCAGAGAGAGAGCGTGGGGGTCCGTGTGTGGCTTTTTAAGGCAGAGATTGCATGACCACCTGGCGGTACGCAGTCGCCTGCGCCCCCCTGATGTTGTAAGACATTAGACCCGGAAGAGTGAGAGCAGGATCCTAACACCAACCAGGGCCTGGGTTGTAAGCATAGGGTGCCCTTCTTCAGCATTTCTAGAAGAGGGTATCCTAGAGAACCCTGATTGGAAGTGACATTGTACACAGGTAGTGGTGGTGGTACGCCTTTGATCCCAGCATTCGGGAGGCAGAGGCAGGTGGAACTCTGAGTTCAAGGCCAGCCTGGTCTACAGAGTGAATTCCAATTCTAAGACAGCTAGGGCTACATAGAAACCTTGTCTTGAAAAAAAAAAAAAAAAAGAGTTCAAAAAAAGGGAGGAAGCAGCTGAAAGTGGAGGTGAACAACTGTGATTTTAGATCTCAGGGGCAAAGGCAAGAGGTCAGAGTTTAAATAAAACCAGCTCGGGCTACAGAGCAAACCCTGTCACAGCAAACAAGTTGGGAGGAGGGATAGAAAGAGAGGAATTGAGAAAGTCTGAGAAAGTTCCTGTCGACTTTAGAATTAAGCCAGTGCAAGCAAAACCATCATGCCTGGGGTTGTCCTTTGACACCTTGGAGGGACCCAAAGGGAATGAGGTGACCGAAGACAGTTGTAGGTGGGGTAGAAACAAGTTGGTGTCCAGATTCTGGGTCCCAGGGTTCTTACAGAGCAACGGGATGGTTTTGACACTCGAGTGAACCAACGCCCCGCTTCAGACACAAGTCCCCAGATAACCAGCCTGTAAAGAGCGTTACTTTGTCAGTCTTAGAGGTTCAGGCTTATCGCTGTCTGACCCTGTAGCTTGTGGGCTGTGTGTGGGTAAGACACCTCGTGGTGGGAGCCCCGACGGAGTGAACTCACGGAATGGCTGAGATGCCAAAGGGAGAGGAGGACATGAGTTCCACAGTCCCCGTCAAGGACATACCTCCAATGACCCCAACAACTCTCCCACTAGGCTCTGCCTCCCAAAGGGTCTCTCTCCTATGAGCACTACCCTGGGAGCACCACCCCTTGCCACAGGAACCTCGAGGCGCCGCTTAAGATCAAGCTGCAGCCCTTAGCTTGGTTTCCCCCTCTGTTAAGTCAGGTGAATTGAACCAGACCTGAGGTAGTTGAGGGAAAGACTTGCGCTGTGGCCTGACTCCTCCCCAGCTCCTACGTGAAGACTTTTTAAACCACTCAGCAGATGAAGTTAAGTTTTGTTACGTAGCTTGAGCAGACTGAGACATGGTGTTTATCCACTCATGGACCAGATTGTGAACGCTCCATGTGTGCTGTTGGCGTTGCCCTCAGAGGTAAGGGTGCCATGAGAGACAAGGTGGACAAGGTTCTCACCTCCCTGCCACTCGGTACACAAGACAGAGTTACACAGGAGGCCACAGCCTCGGAACTATCCTGGAAGAAACATTAGGGGTGCAGTAGGAAATGCTGCTGTCACCCCCATCAGCTGCTCCCCCTCAACGGCCACCACCTTCGGGGTCTTTCCTCTCCTTTGCCCTCATTCCCCGGCAGCACAACGCAGCAGCACCCTGGGCTCTTAGGGGTCCTGTGGCTGTTGTTAGAGCAACTGCTTCCTAGACAGGACCAATAGTCCTTGGGGGCTTCTCCTTGGCTTTTCAATACTTGCTCCTCCAACGTGGAGTCCATCAAGCTCCCCTGCCTCCGGCCTTCCAGCTAGAGAAACTCACGACTTCCGGAAAGCCTGGTCTCTGCAGGTTTGAAGCCTTTATAGGAAGAAAAAGTCAAGAACAGAGGAAAAGGGTGTCTTTCCTGGGGTAAAGGTGTTGCTAGCCTGAAGGTCTTCCTTTGCCTTTTGCTCCTTCCTGCCCTTTCTGGAGGACCTGGGGTGAGGGTGGGGTTGGCCATGGAGCTCTGTCAGCGACTGCCCTACTCATTTTTGGTAGCACCAGTCTCAACTTTCTCTGCTGTTTGGATCCTGATGCGAGATTCAAAGGCCAGGTTTATACGGCCGGGAGAATCAAAGCAGTCCTGACTCACACTTTCATGTTCCTTGGCTCCAGCCTGTTAGCAGTTTCTGGACCAACTTGTAACCACTTTGCTGGGCCCGGCGCAGGTAAAGAAAAGGAACTTAGCAAACGGGGAAGGGTAGGCAGCCTGCCACAGCTTGCCGCAGCCTGCACCCGGGCCTGGGCCTGTGATGTGGTCAGGCCACTGTGCGCCTCGCTCTGTAGGCCTCCCCAGCTCTGCACAGACAGGCCAGGGCATACACCAAGAGGGGCCCACTGGCGCCTGGAACTGTTCCTAGGTCCCTTGAAGGGTGGGGCAAGCTGGCTTGTATGTTCCCAGTGCCTCCCTGGGGGGGGGGGGGGGGGCTCTGTGGGGTGGGGAGGCCAAGGAGGGAAAAGGAGCCCCGTGTGTTGGTCAGCCTCCTGTAAATGTGCCTTGGGCTCAGTGGTTTCCTGTGCACCCTCCTTCTGCAGGGAGGGCCTTCCCTCAGGCTTTTAAACCTCTTCAGGGGAGGAAAGCTGGTCTCCAGCTCTCTAATGTAAAACTACAGGCCAGGAAACGGAAATGGGGCCTGAAGCCAATTTAGTGGGTTGCAGACAAACACAAAAGGAGAAAAGGTTACCACATCAACCTTAAGTGTTAGGTGTAGCAATGGCACTGTAGTTTTATAAGAGATTTTTTTTCCCCAAAGATAGGAGGGTCTCCCACCATAGCTCGAGCTGGCCTGGAGTTCACTGTGTAGTCTAGGGTGGTCATGAACTAGCGCCGGATCTCCTGTCTTGGCCTCCCAAGTGCTGGGCTTGTGGATGTATCCACCACGTCTGGTGGGACTACTCTATCTGTAGGGTGCATGGTGAACTATTTCAGTGGCAAGTGTGTAGTCACTGACTTGTCCTCCAGTTCAAATTCTGTTTCTGCGTGTGCAAGAGTGTTTGCTGGGGGACAAGGAGGTAGCCTGGTGATGAGGTCACTGTGGTGGTTCGAGTAAGAATGGCCCCCAGTAGGCTCATATATTGAGTACTTAGTCACCAGGGAGTGGAACTCTCTGACAGGATTGGAAGGATTAGGAATGTGGCCTTGTTGAAGGAAGTGTGTCACTGGGGGTGGGCTTTGAGGTTTCAAAAAGCCCATGTCAGGCCCAGCCTCGGCCTCTCTGCCTGCTGATCAGGATCTGGCTCTCAGCTACTTCTCCTGCATGCTGCTGTGCTCCCTGTCATAATGATAATGGATTGAACCTCTGAAACTGTAAAGTTAAATGCTTTCCTTTCTAAGAGTTGCCGTGGTCATGGTGTCTCTTCACAGCAATGGAACACTGACTAAGACAGTACCTGTCCCTAGGTCTGGGTCCTTGCTTATCAACAGGGGTTGACTTTACTTACCAGACATTTTTGCTTGTAACAACTGGTATGGCATGGGGATACCAGCGGTGTCTGTGGACAGAGGCCAGGACACATCGGAACAGCTTGTAACTCGAAGACTGGCCCTCCACCAGCAGGCAGTGTGGAATGATGACATGCTGAGGCCGAGGGGCCTGGTAGGTGAGGGGTGTTTTGTATTTCTACAACTATTTTGTAAGTTTGGAAACTTCCAAGAATAAATACAAATAAATTAATGAAGCAAAGTAGACAGATAAAATGGTAACAGTAATTATTGCTTGGTGAAACTTCTTTTGGTACATATCTATTCCAAGGTTTATTTTTATTTTTAATTGTGATGTGTGTGGGGTGTATGTATGTAAGTTGTGTGTATGTCTGGAACCAGAGTTTAGGAGACCGTGAGCTGTCGTGTGGGTGCTGAGACTCCACAGTTCCTCTGTAAGGACAGTATGTTAGTGATGGAGCCCTCTCTCCAGGCAGAAGGTACATATCTGTTTGTTGACACTTGATTGCAATATAAAAGTATTTCTTTATGGGGACTGTTCTCAAATGTTGAAAAATATTGCTTAATCTGTACCCTGGCTCCACAGGCTGTGGGAGCGAGAGAGAAGGCTGCTTGAACTCCACCCACTTCAACTCCTCCGTAATGGCGTTATAATCTTACTCTTGGTGATTGTGTTGTGCTGTACAGTGTGCTTAGGCAATGTGTCTTGTTTATTCTCCAAATGGTAGGGGCTGGTGAGATGGCTCAAAGGGTTAAAAAAAACCAGTCCACCCACCCTGACCTGAGATCAGATCCCGGAATCCATTTTAAAAGCCGGATGTGGCGGTGCTCATGTCACCAGCTCGCGCCTAAGCCTCAAAAGCAAGGTGGAAGGTGAAGGTCAATTCCCGCGAGCTGTCCTCTGATCTCCATTCACTCACATATACCACACACATGCACACACACACGCACACGCACACACACAATGATACTAACGGAAATATAGACATTTTTGAAAGGTAGTCCTGTCGTGAGTGATGTGGTCTTTCCATATTCTGCCAATGAGGTCTTGGTTGATAAACAACAGAACTGGAACTGGGTCCTTGAGATCCAAAGCTAAGCTCTTAATTTTGTGTTACACATTCTGCCCCCAACATCCTCAGACCTCTGCCTTTGATGTTGCTTGCTTGGCAAGTGG
>CABHPQ010173675.1:21477-41432 GCA_902168405.1 Peromyscus aztecus | reverse complement strand
TCACATAAACCCTCTTCCTTCTCGCCAATTGGACTCCCGGAGCTCCACCCAGGGCCTGACCGTGGATATCTGCATCCAGTTCCCTCAGACATTGGATGGGGTTTCTAGCATGACAATTAGGGTGTTTAGCCAATCTATCACCAGAGTAGGTCAGTTTGGGCTATTTCTCGACTATTGCCAGCAGTCTATTGTGGGGGCATCTTTGTGGATTTCTGTGGGACTCTCTAGCACTTTGCTTCTTCTTATTCTCATGTGGTCTTCATTTACCATGAACATTCCTTGTGTTCCCTCTCTGTTCTTGATCCAGTTGGGATCTCCCGCTCCCCCAAGTTCTCTTTCCCTCGCCCCTTGCCCCTCATTACCCCCACTCACGTCCAGACTGTTCATGTAGATCTCATCCATTTCTCCGTCATTGGGCGATCCCCGTGTCTTTCTTGGGGTCCTGTTTTCCAGGTAGCCTCCCTGGTGTTGTGAGTAGCCGTCCAGTCATCTTTGTTCCACAACTAGTATCCTCCTATGAGTGGGTACATACCATGTTTGTCTTTCTGAGTCTGGGTTACCTCACTCAGGAGGATTTTTTCAAGGGCTAAGAAAGAGATATTGTAGTGGCTTTTGTGTTGAGGAGACTATAATAAAATTGGTACCTAAGAAACCAAAAAAAGAAATTCATAAAGGAATTGCATTAGCTTGGACTGATGGAGACAGTTTCAGAGGTAAAGCCACCATTGCACCTCAGCCCTCAGAAGGCGGGCTGAGAAGACTGCTCAACTCCAGACAGGCTACACAAGAAACCCGGGGAACAACAGCAAGCGCCACAGAATGTTCTCTCCAAGAAGCAGAACCCCGCCAGTGTGAAGGGACTGGCAAAATACTTAGAGTGGGTGGGTGCTATGTGCCTGCGAGTGCTGTTGGAGTGTCTGCTGATGCATCCCTACTTCCACCATTGTGCACTGGAGACAGGTAGGGTTATCACAGGGCTGAAGGCAGAAGCTCACAGTGCTCGGTGAAATGAACTTGAGTTTCAGCTACACAAGGTCCTCATTCAGAAAAACAAGCCAACCCTTGGAAGTGATAGCAGGAGGTAGGAAAAGAGTGACTATTTTGATTTGTAAATAATGAGTCTCTGTCATCATTTCTCAACTCTGCCATTGCAACTTGACAGCAGCCACAGACAATCTATAAATCAATAGGCAGGATTCTTCCAATAAAGTCTCGTTTATAAAAAAAAAAAAAATAGGTTGGATGGGCCCAGTTTGCTAACTTCTGACATAATTGGATAAGGTTCTGACCATCTAAGATGAGATATTTTGCATGTCAGAATGCAAAACATTGACCAATGGTAAACAACATAGCAGATTAAAGATGTACACACATTCTTTGCACTCCCCAGAATCTGGGTAGTCGGTGACTCCTTGGAACAAGTGAATACAGAAGTAGTGATGTTGTGTTTATTTCTTCAACCCTGAGGTACTGGCAGCCTTCCTTCCTTGTCTCTTAGAAATTCCACTCTTAGGTCCCTGAGCCACTGTGCTGGGTTCCAGCTACCTGCTGTAGAGACTAGATGCAGTGACCCTTACCCTACCTAGTGAAGGAAAGGCTCACTAGAGCCAGTACTGTCTATACAGCAGTCAGGAAAATGAGCCAGACTTGGACCCCTCTAGACTAGGCTGGCCACTTGCTAGATACTTCCGGTTGAAAACACACATAGCCAAGGAATTGTCTAACCACAACCAGCCTGAATTATTGTGCCACAAAGTTATAAGATCGTGTAAAGTAGTTATTCACATAAAGCCACTAAGTTTGGGAGGATTGCATCATAAGTAAATGGCCACACACACACACACACACACAATATTAGGAAGACTTCAGGGATTATAGATAATTTAAATTTGGAGTTTTCACTTGTTTTGCTTTTCAAAGTTTTTCAAGTTTTTAGAAATAAATGAATTTATTTGTATTTAAATACACTTAAATTTATTTAAAAATAAAAGAATGGAAGTTTTTGTCCTAACTTGAACAAGAAGCAACTGAGAGGCAACTTCCTATTGAAATGGAAAGA
This sequence comes from Peromyscus aztecus, assembly GCA_902168405.1. Lineage (NCBI taxonomy): Eukaryota > Metazoa > Chordata > Mammalia > Rodentia > Cricetidae > Peromyscus > Peromyscus aztecus. The sequence goes on along the minus strand of CABHPQ010173675.1, from coordinate 39,373 downwards.
AGCAATGGCGTGCTCAGATAACCCTTAAGAATCAGCAGTCACTTTTGCTGTTCTGAAGTAAGGGGTTTGTAGAAGCAGGCTAACACAGAAACTTCCTCCAGCCTGGAGGAGAGTTGCTGGGGCTCTGACTAGGAAAATGGGAAAAATAGAATGATCACCTTTACTCTTAATTTAGTTTTTGTGTTGTTTTAATTTTCTTTGCGTTTTGAGACAGAGTCTCACTATGTACCTCTGGCTGGACTGGGAAGACAGATTGTTTCTAGATGTCATCAAGAATAGATGGAGCTAGCTCGCTCTTTCCTCCACCTGTATTTAATTTACAGATGTGAAACTGTCACAAGAGTCATGCCCCACATCAACACAGCTGTGTAGTATCCCCACCTGTTACTTCCATCTCAAATTAACAGACTAAGTGGATATATAAGAATATAGGAACACAAATAGTTTTGCATTCTATCAGACCCCTGCCCCCCCCGGGGGGGTATATTATTTGTTGTTTTGTTGTATTAGTTAATTTTGTTGCTGTGATACCATGACCAAAAGCAACTTATAGACAAACATTTATATTAGCTTAGAGCTCCAAAGGAGGAGTCACTAGTGGCAGGAGGGGCGTGGATGGCATCAGGGACCAGAGCAGGAAGCGGAGAGATCACATCTCCATTCACTCAAAGGAAGCAGAGAGAGCAAAGTGGAAGCGGAATGAGACGATAAACTCTCAACCCCCCTCTACCCCGGACACACACAGTGACAGACTCCCTCAAGCAAAGCTTCACATCCTAAAACTTCCAAGACCTTCCTCAACAGCGCCACCAGCTGGGACTAACTGTCCCAATGAAGAGGCCTAATGTTCCATTTGGAAAGGTCAATGACATGCTTGACCATCCCTCAGAAAGGCAAGACTACCCCTTAGGAAGGCAGATCCAGCCTGAGCTATGCTAAAGAGATAGGAGGAATAATCTTCCCTGTAATGACATAATGTACTTTTCCTTCTTATGTAACATGGCCCCTGCAAGCTTCCATGAGATTCTGTTGGACAACTTTTTCTTTTTCTTCTCTCTGTCTCTTTCTTTCCAGTGCTGTCCAGAGCTTGAGTGTGCTTGTGCTGGTACTTTGGGCTTGCTTACTCCTTCTCTGGAGCTCCCCTCCCCCCCATGTGGCTGACTTCAGTGATGCCTTAGATCAAAAGGCCTCTGACAGCTGCAGCGATTTTGCCTGTATTCGGTTTTTCTTTTAAACCCTAATAAAAATTGTCTTCGAGCTTCCCTTTAAGGTCTCTCTTAAATTCTTTTATTAATGAGACTAAAAAGCTTGAGAGGGAACACCCCATTTCTCTGTTAACTTGCAGTGACTCTGCCAGGGACCCCCATAATTTCTCATAATAGAAGCAAGGTGTTCCCCTTCAGCAAGATATCCAGACAATCTGTATCCCACTAACTGTAGGCTAATAAATCATCTAAACCATGGAGGATGCTTTACAAACAAGTCATTTGTAAACTTTTAAGGATACATATCTGACCCAACTTGTAGCACCTCAAAATTTTATGTATTCATGTTTCCCCTCCAACTCTCTCCTTTCTCTTCCCCTCCACCTGCAGTCATTGGAACAAGATGAAGGCATTCTACAGCATGTAGATTGTTGATGTTCCCAAAAGTTTACATTTCTGCTGAGAGTCTCCAGAGAGAGATGAGCCTTCTTAATGAAGGACGGCCAAACACATGAGAAACTGATGAAAAGAACACATCGTACCCCAAAGGTACATCATCACCCCGTGGTGAATTCCATTCTAAGTGAAAGCTCCTCATTTTCAGTCTCTTATCAGATGCATCCTCTAAGAGTCTTTCATAACCTGCTGCAGGACATTCTTTAGTGACGCTGAATTGTAGAAATGGTAATTTTTCCAACTGATGGCCTTGTGTTTCTGAAAAGATGCAAATTGGATGCATCCAAAATCATTCTAATGCAAGATCAGAGTTTCATAGCTCTTTTTACAATTTCAAACTCAGTTTGCTGCCCAGAGGAAAACATAAAACACACCAAAGCTAGGGGAAAACGGAACATCTTTAAATAGCTTAGAAATTTCTTCCTGCCTGATGAACGGTTTTTATTAAAGAGTTTACTGTTTGTCCCCAAATCCAAATGGATGTTTCTAAAAATGGAATGAATCAGGTGCAGAGGCAAGAGGAAAGAGGCTGTTGTGCTTGTAGCCACAAGGGTGTATAGATTCAAGCAATAGACATAGAATAATAAGCCAAGAGAAATGTTATATTATTATAAGGGTGTGATTATTACAGTTGCAGATCTGAGTCCAGGGGGCAGCTAGAGAGATTTCCTGTGTCCCAGCACAATAAATTGAACCAGGAGCATACGGATAGTGACCAAAATAGAGACAATTTATTAAGGAAAAAAAGTCACCTAGAGAATGGAAGTGGGCTAGTGATGTGGGAAGAGAGATGCTCAAAACCATGGTGCCGCCACCAATCCTTTACATGTCATTTACATAGCACCAGCCTTCTTTCAGATTTGCAGATCACAGACTATTCTCATGCATGCGTTTTAACTGTAGCCCAGGTAGAGGAGTGTTTCCAGTCTTTCTACTAACTGGCTTCTTGCATATGTTAATCTTGATGCCTCTCTCTATCTCCCTACACCCCTACTCTGTTGCCATATTCAATAACACTGGGTGCTAGGTATTACTGCAAAGTTATAATATAACTCAGTCTTCGCAACAGCTGTAATCCTAAATCCCATTTAACACACAAGAAAAATTGAATAGGGAAAAGCTTAAGCAAATGGCTCAAAGGTGATGCTGAGATTATACACATGCAGCTCTGGCTCCAAACTCCAAAGGACCAACTACCATATACCTGTCACAATACAGATTATGATAACTTAAATATTCTATAGGGCAGGGGGAAATCACTGAATTATTTTTTCATGTTCTTCAGGACAGGGGAGGGAGGGAAGAAGGGAGGGGATACGAAGGGAGAGGGAGGGGGAGAGAGAGACTCCATCCTTCCTTGCGTTCAAATTCTTTATAGTTTCTTTTTTTTTTTTTTTTTTCTCTGTGTAGTTTTGGTGCCTGTCTTGGATCTCATTCTGTAGACCAGGCTGGCCTCGAACTCACAGAGATCCACCTGGCTCTGCCTCCCGAGTGCTGGGATTAAAGGCATGCACCACCGCTGCCTGCAGTCTTTATAGTTTCTTACAGACAATGAAAACCCATGGCAAGCTGATGCCTAGTGAGCAATAGAGACAGTAGCACTGCTCAACACTCCCTAGTTATCAGATAGGAATTCCTAAAGAAAGTGTAGTGATCGCCTGGTTTCCTCCATCCCTCCAGCCACTTAAGAGACCAAGATGCTTTTGTGTGTGTCTTTTAAGTTTTGGGGTTTTTTTTTTTTTGTTTTTTGTTTTTTTGGTTTTTCGAGACAGGGTTTCTCTGTGTAGCTTTGTGCCTTTCCTGGATCTTGCTCTGTAGACCAGGCTGGCCTCGAACTCACAGAGATCCGCCTGCCTCTGCCTCCCAAGTGTTGGGATTAAAGGCGTGAGCCACCACCACCATCACCACCACCGCCACCCAGGATCTTTTAAGTTTTTATAGCAAAACTAGACTTCCAGATCATTTGTCTGGGGTAAAAAGACCAGAAAAAAAAAAAAAGCCTATGTTTTGGTGGCAAATGTATTTTTGTTGATATAGGGATTCTTTTTTCCTCACTGAGAGTGTATAAGGAACCCATGAAAGTCATTCATACCCAAGATTCATTGAGAGGTCATGTAAAGTTGTGACTCACCAGGAGAGTCTAACATCTGCAAGCTCTGTAAGACACTTGGGGTTTTTGTCAATCTGAGAAACTTAAAAGATGACTGTCTGTATAGTCTTTTCATCCTTAAATAGGAATTACAAGTTACATCAAGAGTTACACACAGGCACCTATCTTCTTGCTCAGCAAATGTTTTTTGTTTTTTTTTTCCAGTATTTCATTTACTTCAAATTTATATTTTTCTTGGAAGGAAGAATATGAAATTATGATAATACACTGTTAGAATTAATGTCTAATTCATTTTACTTAAAAATTTGCAGTCACTTAGTTTCCCTTCCTCAAGCCAACTTTATTATAGAATTTTAGAGGTAGATGAAATTTTAAATAGGGATGACTCGTTCACCCAAAACGTTTTCATTCAGCATTTATTGTATGTCAGGCGCAGTTTCAGAGAGTGGAGAGAAGAAGGCCCAGAGGAGAAACAACAGGCTTCCGGCAGCAGGTTCAAGGCTAGTGCAAAGAACAGAGAGCTCTTCATTTGAAAGGCAGATAGCTCACTCTCCATTGCCTCAGAAGACCAAGATCGCCGGATGCTAACTGAGACAGGCATACAGGACCAGGCCTTGAAAGCTCGTCAGTGAAATTATAAAACAGAGGTATATTGAACATAATGTCCAGACTAAGTACCATCTGAGATGCTCGGTGGCATTTCTTCTACGTCTCTGAGTCCAGTAGCCCCTGAGAAGCTTGTTTGTTGCTCACACTCACACGTGGTCTCAGAGGTGGCAACCGTCACCTGAATTCAGCCCACGCTTCTTCAGGAGCATTGCCAAAGCTCTTGCGCTGCAAGACTGTGAACCCCTGTGCAACATGTTATACCTTCAGTGCTCCTCCCCAGGGACATGCATTAACTCTGGAATGTGACAGGGCTCTCTCCTTCATCCTTGGCTCCCCCTAAAAGCCAAAGTACTGCAAGCAATGACCCCTTCGAGCTATGTCATATAACTGCCGGTGTCAATCTTCTCTGTGCTGTTACGTACAAGACAAACTCAAATTCCTACATTTCTGGTCAATTGAGTCATTTTTCAGAAATAGTCTCTGTGTCCCCCTCCCCGCTCATCTCCATAGTTCCATTCATCTTTACATCATTCATATTGGGTTTGGTCATGTGACTCACTTTAATTAATAACTGCAGTTCTCATTGCAGCTTTGACACAATTAGAGATTTGGAATGCACTCTCAGCACAGGCTGGCCTTTTTGGCCTCCACCATTACTATACAATGCTGGAAGAAGAGAGACATACCGCCCCCACTTTCCACAGCATCCACCCAATCAAATAATGTTATTCTGAGCTACTGAAGTCTGAGGTGTTTTGTGTTACAAAGTTGATGACATCACTATTTTAGAGTAACGATAATCCATTGAACTCTTCCTCCTGATAACTTCTCTATCTTCAGCCTTTATATGAAACTTTGGGTTTTCCAATTCAGCTGGTACGGTCACTTGGACTCTTGGCTAGTATTCTCAGATACATACTGACTTTTCTACCTAAGTCACTCAAAATAAAAAGGATGCATGGATGGGTGGGTGGCTACAATAAACATACTAATAAATTGGAAGTAAAGTCACAGTGGGATTTCATACTTATGTAGCTCTATAATGAAAAGGAGCATATTTATGCATTGTAACAAGAACTAAGCATCTATGGACGTAGTGTCGTGTTTTTGTGAAGAATATGCTCTGGTCATCTTAGGAGAACATTTGCTGTGTGTCATCTTGTTACAGTGACCCTGAGAGGACATGCTCAGATGACACTGAGGCTTCTTTATTTGAAGAAACATTTATAATACCTATTGAATATCTGTAGAATCCTTCTCAGCAAAGAACTAAGGTGATATTTCAGTTCTCCTTCAGTCTTCAGAAAGACGTTAAGAATAGCAATACACATATCAGTCACTAGACAGTCAGGGATACCCAGAGAACATCTAGGATAATTATTTTCCTGTTTTGCTCTATTATATCATTCTCTTCTAATCTGCTGTCTTCACAAGAGCTAGAGAAAATTCTATTTCCTTTACATAATGACACATAGTCTGAACCCCAAGATGTGGTTGTTTTTTTTTTAATTCCATTATTTTTCTGCCTTCATATTATAACTTCTAAGTCCAAATATGAGGCCAAGGATGCAGCTCAGTTGATAAGTGTTTGCCTAGTATGCCCGAGGCAATATGGTTCCCCAGTATTACATACAATTGGATGTGGTGGTACATGCCTGTAATCCCAGCAATTGGGAAGCCATTAAAATATTTTTAAAGACTAAAAACTATGGGGAAAGTATTCTTAAGATTCTTTAAAAGATTTTTTAAAATGCTTTTTATACTAGAGGCTCTTTCTAAGACATCAATGGTAAAATGGAAAGAACACAAGGTCAAAAGACCACAGCTAACATCATGGGTCTACTCAGTTTGAGTATTAGTCAAGGAACTTAACTTTTCTAAATATCACCTTTTGTCATTTATTATATAAAGATAATGTCAGCCACATCAACATCAAAGGCTTGTTGGAAATAACATATGGTAGAATGCCAGGATTAATAAAATTGATGTTTAAATGGTGTTAGAAAAAAATTAAGATCAGTTTAAAAATAAAGGTGAAAATGAAAAGGGATGATTAAGTTAATGTTACTAATACTCAATTTTGATATATACCATTGTATACTTTAAATGGTGCTTGATAGCCATACTAGTAGTAGCAGGGAAAACAGTGGTGCTGAGGATGATTTGAACTGTGGGGAACCTCATTAAGAGATTTCAGAGAAGAAGAATATTAATAACTGGCCTAGAGATAATTCTTGTGAAATTTTGGTGAAGAATGAAGCTATTTCTGCTTTGTTGAAAAATATCTGCCTGAGGCTAAATTGAAGAGTTTGGGGTTAATGGCACTGGCAGAGGAGATTTCAAAACAGCCTAATATTGACTGTGTTGCTTGGTTTTTAATGGCCATACTTATGTAGCTCTATAATGAAAAGGAGCAAGCTGAGAGAGGAAAAATACAAAATGTACAGTTTGAGGAGAAAAGGAGCACCAGGAAATTTAATGGAGTCAAGTTCAGTTCTCAAGGAGACAAAAAAAAAGAAAGTTTAAAGAAAAACCTGATGCTAAATGGAATAAAGGGAGCACTGACCTCAGGGCAAGACTCCACCCAGCTAAGCTTCCAACTAGTGAAAAGAAATTAAAGTTTAGAGCCAGGTGTGGTGGCTCACATCTTTAATCCCAGCACTCAGAAGGCAGAGGCTGGTGGGTCTCTGAGTTTGAAGCCAGCCTGATCTACAGAGTGAGTTCAAGGACAGAAAAGCTTGGGCAGTGAAGGAAACCATCAAAAACAGAAAGCTGGTGAAAATGTGTTTGAATGAAAGGGCCATGTTCCAGTTCCAGCAAGCAGTAGAATTTGGTAACTTCAGAGTCAAATATACAAGAAAGGGGTTATGGAGGCTCCCTCTGTAACTAAGGACAGCCACTGAGGCCAGGCATATGTCAAAGGTGTCCCTGAATGGCCATTGCATAAAGCTGTGAAGGTGAAGCCTGGATTGCCTTGGAGACCTCAACATGTTGGAGATGCCAGAGTCATGGGATACTTGCTGAGGAGAGCTGCTAACAGGAAATGGAACAAGTCCAAGAGAAAGAAGTGTGTTGCAGTCAACAAAGCTGAATGAAATTGGAGATCTGAAGAGTGCTTTGACATCAGACATGGAGATGCAGAGTTTGGAGTTTGCCCAGCTGATTTTTGGTCTTGCTTTGGTCCAGTATTTCCTCACTATGCTCCCTTTCCTCCTTTTTGGAATGGTAATGTATATCCTGTGCCTTTATATGTTAGAAATATGCTTTGTCATTTTGATTTTACTGGTGGTTATAGGTAAGAGATTGCTGTGAGTCTCATAAGAGACTTTGAATTTTAGACTTTTAAAGTGTTGAAACTGTTATAGACTATGGTGACTTGTGAAGTTGGACTGAATGCATTTCTGTATTATGTTATGCTACAAGTCTATGGGTGCCAGGGAGTAGAATGTGGTGGTTTGAATAGGAATAGCCCCCAGAGGCTCATAGACTTGAATGCTTGGTCACCAAGGAGTGGCACTTTTAGGAGGTGTGACCTTGTTGGAGGAAATGTGTTACTAGGAGTGGGCTTAAGGTTTTAAATACTCAAGCCAGGCCCAGTGTCTCTCTCTCTCTCTATTCCTGCTACCTGCTGATCTGGAAGTAGAACTCTCAGCTCCTTCTCCAGCACTGTGTCTACCTCCATGCCACCATGCTTCCTGCCACAATGTTAATGGACTGAACCTCTAAACCTATAAGACAGCCCCAACTATTTTCCTTTATAAGAGTTACTGTGGTCAGGTTTCTTCACAGCAATAGAAACCTTAACTAAGATACATAGTATGTTCCATTTTCTGAAAAGGAAAAAAAACCATAAGCATCTTTCTTTTAGGAACCAAATTCAATCCAGAGTGATATACTTCTTAGCCACAATTAGCTCTGCCATCTCAGGGAGTGAAAGGCTGAGCAAGTTTTGATCTGTCCTGAACTCCAAGTGACATACAGCACAGCTCTAATTAATGTGGCCTGAGTCTGTCCTTTGTCAATGTGGCCAGCAGTGTCTCATTTATCTTCTCTGCCAGCAATCAGTGTTAAATGCACAAAGAACAGCTTGAGGTTGCTACAAAAAATTGCAAAAGGCCAAAGATATGCATGTGCCTGGCCTAAAGAACACCACAATGTGTTTTCCAAGCTCTGTATGACACAGTACTACTCCATTTGGGCCTCGATGCTCTCCACAAAGCATAGTGAAAATAATTTCACTTGGCACTATTTGAATACTCTTATTTTTAAGAATTGCTAAGCTTTATTTCCATCATAAAGAGTTTTCCTTAGAATGTTTATAGTTGTATATTTAAACTTTTAATTTTATTTTATGTACATGAGTATTTTGCTTGCATTGTAGGTATGTGTACCACTTGCATGTCTGGTGCCCACAAAAGCCATAAGAAGGCATCAGAACCACTAGAACTAGAGTTACAGATGGTTGTGAGACACCGTGGAGGTATTGGGAGTTGAATCTGGGTCCTCTGGAAGGGCAGCTAGTGCTCTTAATCACTGAGTTACCCCTCCAGCCCTTAGAATTACATTTTAAAGACAGTAGTTCTAGGGCATTGTGGTCATATTATGTATTCAGTCTTACAGGCCCTGAGTTATAAAAGGGACCCTGTGTAAATCAGAGTGCATGTCATCTTATTCACGTACCAGTTATGATCTGAGCTCAGAATTCTGCTTCTCCTGAAAGAGCAGGGACATTGGGAACGTCTAAAGCAGCTACACTACACTGCACACACACACACACACACACACACACACACACACACTTTTTCAGGGAGAAAGTTTTGTGGCATTGAGCCATCAATAAGCCCTAGAAGCAGTGGCTTTATTTGATGCAGCATTGTGAATGTCTTGTATTTAAAGACCAGCAACCACAGCTGTCTATTGGATGACATCAGTGTATATATATAGCAAATAAATGACAAATAATTTTGTATCTAGCCACAAAAGGTAATAATTGTGGAGCAGTAATGTCACAAGGACACAGCCCAATGTCTTCTATAGGTAATATTTCATTATAAAATGAAAACATAAATAGTCTAAGGCTTTTCTTTTGGAAGCCTCAGTATCTAGCAGGGACGATTTTAAGTGCTTTCTCCACACTGTCTCCAATTCCCAGTATTACAGAACTGGAGGCATTATAGGTCGCAATTTACAGATGAGGGTCTGGAAGGTCACATTCACGATAGCTTGAAATCACATATGATTAGCAGCAAATGGGTTGTAGCATAACTATGTATCATTTTTTTTTCAAATGTCATCAAAACTCTACAAACCCCAATGGACTTCACTGAGTAGAGGACAAGCAGTAGACATCACCAACCCCAGTGTTTATTGAATATAAGCAAAGTAGACCAATTGCAGTGTGCACTTAGGCAGTTCTAACCATTTCACAAGCTACTTGGAGTAGACTAAGAGATATTGTGTTTGGGGGCAAAACTTCTCCCAAAATCAATTTAACTGAAACATTAATATACATTCATACATATACCTGCATGCTTTTATGTATATGTTCATACATCTACGTGTGTGAATGCACACACATGTAGACCAAAGTTTTCCTGTGTCCTGTAGCCATTTGGTCCCAAATAAGCACACATAAGCTTATATTAATTACAAGCTGTTTGGTGTACGGCCCAGGCTTATTACTAACTAGCTCACTCATCTTAAATTAACCCATTTCTATTAATCTATGCATCACCATATGTTTTGTAGCTTTAACTGAGTTCCATTACATCTTGCTTCTCAGGTGGCAGCTTGCAGTGCCCTCCCCCCAACTCTGCCTTTCTTCTCCCTGTATCTTTCTTGGATTTCCCGCTTGACTATAACCTGTCTTGCCATATGCCAGAGCAACTTCTTTATTAACCAATGGTAGCAACACATATTCACAGCATACAGAAAGACCATCCCACAGCACATATATGCACATTTATAACCCATAATTTTCAGAAATAGACTTGAAATTATGGCTAGTAGTAGAGATGATGATATATATGTAATTAACTATAATATTTTCTTACTATGAGATCAACAGATACATTTATCTTAATGCAGAAATATAGAAGTTCTGTAGGGTGGTAGTGGCACATGCCTTTAATCCCAGCACTGTGGAGGCAGATGAAGGCTGATCTCTGAGTTTGAGACCAGTCTGATCTACAAAGCAAGTTCCAGGGCAGCAGGGCTACACAGAGAAACCCTGCCCTGAAAGAAACAAAACAAAGAAGAAAGAAGGGGGGTCTAAATCCGTCATTCACTACAAACTACCACAAAATGACACTTTTAGAGCCAATGGGAGAATATACTTCATAACTCTTCCTTTCTGAGTAGTATGAAGATGTGTTCAGAGTGAGAGATGTTTCTAGTTTCATGCTTCTTCATACAAATATCCAGTTTCCTCAGCAATATTTGTTGAAAAGGCTATCATTTTTTCCAGTGTCTATGTCCATTCATATCTTCTCTGGTCCATTCACACAACCTGCTCTTTCACCTCATCTCATCACAGTAGGGTAGGACTATTAACCACCTTCTTCCTTTGGCAGCTCACATAGCCATTTCCAGTACTATGAAAGCTAGTCCTGAGTGAGGAGGCTTTCAGGTCAGATCCAACTTGAACCCTCGGAAACCTATGCTCAAAGGGCATGGTGTGGTGTCTTCAGCAACAGGAACTTAGCTTCAACTTCTGGGAGGCAACCAAGGGTAACAGCAATAGGCAATACTGCTTGGGAGTCTTTTAGACTCCCCAGACAAATTTATTCCAGGGTTCACACTGAGGTCTTTGATCTATGTGGGGTTGACTTTTGTGCTGGGTGATAGATAGGAGCCTGGTTTCCCCTACATGTGGACATCTAGTATTCTAAGGCTGTTTGTTGAAAATTCTGTGTTTTTCTCCAATGTATGTTTTTGGCATCTTTGAAAATATCAGATGGCTATAGTTACAACTTCTCGTTTTGGATCTTCTCATGTTTTGGATCTTCTATTTTGTTCCATTGGTCTACAAGTTCTGTTTCTGTTCCAGCACACTGTTTCTATTACTATAGACCTGTAATGTATCTTCATTAAGATTGAAAAATCTCAAAGAAATAAACAAATTGGTAGATTATCCAAATCACCAAAGTTAAACCGAGAAAGTATCAAGAATCTCAATGGACCCATACAAAATAAGGAAAATAAATTAATAAAAAGCCTTCCAACTAAAATATCCCCAGCCCCAGATGAATTCACAGCAGAATTCTATCAGATTTCACAGAAGATCTATAGCCAATACTTCTTAAACTATTGAAAAATAAATTGAAGGAGTGCTTTCAAACTTCTATGAAGCCAATATAACTCTAATAACAAAACCAGGTAAAGAAATACACACACACACACACATACACCAAAACTATGGGACAATATCCCTGATAAATATAGATGGAATAATCCTCAATATAATACTTACAAGCCACATATAGTTATATGTAGCATGAATCTTAAAGAGTCTTATTAATAAAATCAAACCTCAGCCAGGTATTGGGGCGAACGCTGGAAGATCAGAGAGACAGAACGAGCCACAGCTATCTCACCTCGCTGGATCCTCAGCTGGTCTTACTTCCTCAGACTGGAAGCCTCTATGTCCTCATATCCGAATGACTCTCAGCTGAACTGCTGCTAGAAGCCTGAATGCTTAACCAGGCCAAATGCTTCTCCAGGCCAAATGCCTCTCTTGGGCAAATGCCTCTAGTTTCTGGTCCTCACGCCTTATATACCTTTCTGCTCTCTGCCACCACTCCTTGGGATTAAAGGCTGGTTTACTGGGATTAAAGGCGTGTGTTACCACTCCTGGTCGTTTCCAATGTGGCCTTGAACTCACAGAGATCCAGAAGAATTTCTGTCTCTGGAATGCCAGAATTAAAGGCGTATGTTTATCCTCATGTTTAATATTGTGGCTGTTCTGTCTCTGACCCCAGATAAGTTTATTAAGGTACACAGTATTTTGGGGAACACAATACCACCACAGTTATATATAAAAAAGATTATCCACCATGATCAAGTTGTCCTTTTCCTGGAGATGCAGGGATAGTTCAGCATGCATAAGTCAATAAATGTAATAAACCATACAAATAGGCCTAGAGACAAAAAAAAAATATGACTGTCTCAATAGGTGAAGAAAAAGCCTTTGACAAAATTCCACATGTTTTCATGATAGAAATCCTTGAGCGAGTAGGACTGGATTAAATATACCTCAGTGTGGGATGTATATGACAAACCCACAACCAACATCATCCTAAATGGAGAAAAACTGGAAGCGACCTCATTAAGATCGGGAATGAAACAAGGCTTTCCACTCTTCCCCTTCTTTTCAATATAGTGTTCAAAGCACAAGTGCTTTTTCAAAAAGCACAAGTTTTTTTCAAAGCACAAAGCACAAGAAATGAGGTAAGAGGAGCTTAAAGTGATGCAAACAGGAAAAGAAAACTAAATTATTCCTATTTGCAAGCAATATGATAGTATATATAAGAAATGCCGGAATTTTCATCAGAAAACTCATATAAATTAACAACAACTAGAGCAAAATATCAGAATACAAAATCAGCTTACAAAAATCAGTAGGCTTTCTAATATCAACAAAAAACATGCCGAGACGATCATGGGCACACTCCTATTCACAATAGCCTCAAAAAAGAAAAAAAAGAAAAAAAATATCTGGGGACAAACCTAACAAAGGGTATGAAAGTCCTTTAATATGAAAACTTTAAATCTCTGAAGAAAGATATTGAGGAAAACATTAGAAAATGGAAAGATGGTAAGATGCTACTAGATGGCAGAATTAATATTGCAAAGGTAACCATTCTACCAAAATCAATTCACAGATTCAACACAATTCCAATCAAAATCCCTTAAAATTCTTCATAGAGATAGAAAAAAATCCAAAGGTTTACATTGAACCCCTAAAGTCCTCAGCTAGACAAAGCAATTCTGAGCAAAAAGAACAATGCAGGAGAGATTACCATTCCAGATTTCAAATTTCTTTTCTTTTTTCATGATTTCCCTAAGAGTTTCATAAAATATTTTGGTCATATTTTGGTCATATTCACAGCGCCTCTCCCAACTCTTCTTAGATTCACCTCCCTTTTCCCTACCCACCTAATTATGTCCCTTTTTAACCATTGAAGACAAAGTTGTGCCACTCAAATATTCTTGGATGTGTGGTCTCTCACTGGAGAGTGGTCAACTTATCAGGGGCTACATTCTTAAAGAAAACTATCCCCCTCCCCCAGTAGCTAATAGCTATGCAGCTAGAGAGTGGGATTGCATGCCCAGCTCCTCTTCCTCTCTCCATGCTTGGCATTGATCTGGCTTAAGCTTGTACAGGTTCTATACACACTGTCACAACTGCCATAAGTTAATATATGAACTGCCCTGCTGTGTCCAGAAGATAACGTTTCCTTGTAATCATCCACCATCTCTGGCTCTTCCACTCTTTCCACCCCCTCTTCTATAATGTCCCCTGAGCCTTGGGAGAGGGGCTTCAGTATATACGCTCCATTTAGGGCTGAGCCTTCTGCAGTTTCTCGTTCTCTGTACCTTGGTCAGTTGAGGACCACTGTGTTAGTCACCACTACTGCCAACAGAACCTTTGCAGTTGAGGGTTGGAGGGATGCATTGTCAGCATAAAACTATGCACGTCTCTCAAAATGATAGTGGTAGCTTCTCCTCTGCAGCCTATGATCTGTCTAGCCACAGTTTCTTAGCCCACCAATGGTGACAGGTATGTGGGGTTTATCTTACAGAACAGGACTTAAATCCAGTCAGAAAGTGGTGGTTGGTTACTAGCATGAAGTTCATGCCACGATTGCGCCAGTAGGCCTGTCTTGTCAGGCCAACCGTTGCTGTAATTCACAGGGTTCAGAGCTGAGTGTTGTTGATGCTTTTTTTCTTTTCTAGTGGCTTGCACAGTTCCTGCCAGCACTACACAACCTAGCCAGCAGGTATGAAGCCTCCATGTGAGCACCAGCTTGATTTCATCACGTTCTATGACTCGAGTACGTGGTGTCTTCAGCAATAGGCTCTTAGAGTCAAGTTCTGAATGGTAACCAAGAGCAATGGCAATAATTTGCAATGACTAGGGGTCTATGGGACTTCACCGGCCAACAGTTCCAAAAGAAGGGACCCATTCCTGGGACTGGACTTTTTAGCTTTTAGTTTCTGATATCTAGGAGAGGCATGGTTGCCCTGATTTGATGTATATGGAAGCTTCTGCAGCAGTAGATATCTATATGTCTTTTTCAAAATATCTTTTGTGTTATTTATCGCCCCATACTCCTTACTCTACCTTACCCTCTCCACTCCCCAAACCAAGCTTAACCCTTGTTTTAGTTAGGTTTTCTATTGCTGCAACAAAACACCATAACCAAAAAGCAAGATGAGGAGGCAAGGGTTTATTTGACTTACACTTCCGTATCACTGTCAGGACAGGAACTCAAATAGGGGAGAAACCTGGAGGCAATAGCTGATGCAGAGGCCATGGAGGGGTGCTGCTTCCTGGCTTGCTTTCCCTGGCTTACTCAGCCTATTTTATTATAAAGCCCAGGACCACCAGCCCAAGAGTGGCCTCACCCACAATGGGCGAGGCCCTCCCCCATCAATCACCAATTAAGAAAATGCCTTGCATCTTATGGAGGCATTTTCTCAACTGAGGTTCCCTCCTTTCAGATAACTGCGGCTTGTGTCAAGTTGACATAAGACTAGTCAGCACAACCTGTACTGTTCCATTATTCCCTTTAACCTTTTATACCAGTGCATTAAGTCTCCCATTTCTTGAAAGCATAACCTCATAGCCCCTTATTAATATCCTCACTTCTATGCTTATTCCAAATTAAATATGCATATCTGAAGATTCAAAGCTAACACACACAGATCAGAGAAAATTCTTTCTGAGTCTGGGACCCTTTCAAACCTCAGTGCATACTCATTTAGTACTGTATTTAGACTACTAGTCATTGTTGTCTTAGTACACTCAACAATGTCATGTGTGTCTAAAGATGAAACTGCAATTCCCCAAGGAATATAACTCATTCTGAAGGAACTGATTTAACCTGGGTAGACTCTCAGTAGCACTCCATTGAGACCTAACTACTACTCAAAATATTCTCCATATGGTTGTCCAATAAAACACATGTTCCAATGCCTTAAGAATTGCAAATTATCTGTAGTACTTGGCATTTTTCCCACATGCTCTCAAATGTCACCAAAAACTCTAATAGCAAAATACTGTTATGCCCATATTACATACACTAAATTAAGGTTAGAAGAGCATAAATCCAGCCCTCAAAATCTCCAAGGGACAAAAATTGAATTCAATTATAGACTCAAGCATGTCCGATAAACCTTGACCCCACTGACATTTTGAGTTGATTCATTATTTGGTGTGAGATCATCCTTTATACTGGAGGATGCTTGGCATCCTGCCTGGCCTCTGCCTTCTAGACATCTGTATCATTTTCTACTAAAAGTAATCAAAACATTCCCAGATGTTGCCCAGTACAAAACTTACTCCTGTTCAAAATATGTTAGAAGCTACATATGGTGGCCCACACATAAAATGCAACTGCTCTCTCTGTCTTTCTCTCTCAAAACAAACAAATGCACAAAAATTCCCTCATAAGAAAAACAGAGAAAGAAGGTGACAAACACAAAAAGAGAGAGATAGAAGACATTATATAGAAAAATATTTAAATATAAGCAAGATTTGTATATGTGTATGGGCATATGTTCAGGTGGGTGCATGCATGTGTGTGTGTGTGTGTGTGTGTGTGTGTGTTTTGCAGGCCAGAGGTCAATCTCGGGGGGGGGGGGGGGTGTTCCTCAGGAGTTTCTGTCTTGGTTTCCTCAGGAGTTTCTGTCTTGGTTTTTGGTTTTTATTTTGAGGATGAACCTCTAACTGAACCTACGGCTCATTCTCAGATTAGGATAAGCTGGCTGCACAGTGAATACAAGGGATTTGCCTGTCTCTATCTCCTAGCATTGTAATTATGGACACATGCCATCACACAGGCTTGCTGTGTGGGTGATGAGAATCGTAGTCAAGTGCTCATGCTTATGTGGTAAGCACTTTACCAACTTAGGTCTCTGTCTAGTTCCAGGCATGTAAAGTGTGTGTGTGTGTGTGTGTGTGTGTGTGTGTGTGTGTGTGTGTATGTATGTATTTTTCTTGGACCTTGCACATGGCACATTATGCTAGTACTCTACCACTGAGCACACCCTAAGTCATGGTTTTAATATTAAATATACTACAGTGAAATAAATACTAACTCTCTTAAATAAATAAGTTAACATTTTAATTAAAAGTCTATTTTTGTTAGAAGTACTAAATGTAATCTTAAGTAAATATGGTTATAAAATGAAAATGTAGTATCTGGTCTAATTTTTTCTGTGCATATATGCACCAAACAATATAACTTTAAAAATATCAAGGTGTCAAAGTGGTTGTCAGGCTGGATTAGGATATAGGTCATATTTGTCTTCCTTACAGTATATTGTCTTTCTATATTTATTAACAAATGTCTCTTTTGTGGCATATTATGACTGTTTAAAAATTCTAGAAATCTGTTTATTTTCAAACCTACACTAAGAAAAAGAGAGACTGTTGGGTCTGACTCCAAATACATTCAAAGGAAAGAATGGTACTCTGACAAATTCAAATTACTGACTGGCAGTCTTTCTTTAAAAATCAATTGATTAAATTAGTATACAAAGTAATGTACTTCATTATAACATTTTTACAATTTTGTTCATGTGAGTCCTCTTCCCCGACTCTCCCTCTGCCAGCCTCCTTCCTCCTCTGCCTAACTGCTCTCCTTCTGATTTCAGGGATGAATCCTATTACAAGTCAAGCTGTCCATCACCAAGTGAGACTGTGTAGTGAAAACACACAGCACAATTTTATTTAGTGGGTCATTAGTTTTAATTGTATGTACCTCTGTGGTCTGCAGACCTCTGAGCTGAGAAGGTACCCCAAAGCTCTGTCCTAGAGCAGCAGTGCCTATACATGACATGGTATAAGGAAACAGACAATTCATCTAGAGAATTCTTCCACATCCTACGCTTCAAGGGGCAAGTTTCTTCCTAATAAATAATCAAACAAGAACAGGATATAAATCTGCTCTAAAATTGTGCCAGTCACTTGGAGATCCACCCACCACAGAGAGGCAGCATGCATGCAGAAAAACCAGAGTTGCAGGACAGAACATTGCAGGAAAATCTAAAGAGAATTCAAGAGTAGCCTGCTTATGGTGCTGGGAGATTTCATCACCATCCATGAAAAGTTAAGACACTACGAAAATAAGTGATTGCTGGGCAGCAGTGGCGCACGCCTTTAATCCCAGGACTCGGGAGGCAGAGCCAGGCGGATCTCTGTGAATTCGAGGTCAGCCTGGTCTACAGAGCAAGATCTGGCACCAAAACTACACAGAGAAACCCTATCTCGAAAAGAAAGAAAGAGAGA
>CABHPQ010173675.1:5762-21377 GCA_902168405.1 Peromyscus aztecus | reverse complement strand
AAGAAAGAAAGAAAGAAAGAAAGAAAGAAAGAAAGAAAGAAAGAAAGAAAGAAAGAAAGTGATCAGCAACCTGGAGACCTAAGATGCTCAGAGAAATGAAGTTAGTTGAAAAGAAGATAAGAGAACTGAAGGAAAAATACTGGATCTCAGAGACAGAAATCATTTTTTAAAAAAGCTAAAAATCTTGGAAAACCAACTAAGAAAGTCCAAAATTCTTTAAATGAGTGCTTCTGGAAGAGAAATGAAATGATATGGAGGGGCAATTAAAAATTGTGGATATTTTTGCTTCGAAATAGATTATATTCTTCAAGTCTCCGCTTCAAGAAGCCTGTTAAATAAACTAAAAATGCACACCTAAATGCAAACCAGTGGATTAACTGAATAGAATAAAAACAACTGGATAGGGAGCCGATTGCACACACACAGGGAAGCCACACCAAATGTCCTGGAAAAGAACTGTCCACCATGCAGTTTATTCCAAAACAAGCATTCAATGGGAAGCACAAATTAAAAGACTGAGAAAAATATCATAATCAATTATTTTGCTGAAAGAAGTATTTAAAAATACAGTTTAGGGGCAGAAGAGATAGCTCAACCATTAAGAACACTTGATGCTCCTCCAGACGACCTGAGTTCAGTTCCCCATATCTGTATTAGGTGGCTCATAATGACCTGTACTTCAAGCCCTAAAGAATCCAATGCTCTAGCCTCTGACTTCTTCAGGCAGCTGCATTCACATGTACATACCAACTTGTGGGCACAAACACCTGCTCGTGATTAAAATTAATTATTTTAATCTACTTTTGTCTGTCATATTTTAGCTGACAGGTGATGGTGATGATGAAGATAGACAGACAGATAATGTCATTTAAATTTTGTATACATATATATATATATATAAATTACATGTACTAAAGGTAAGGTATTTGGGGTAGATAGCTGATAGTATCATTCCTTACTAACTTTCTCGGTGGGAGAGTACACCGATTGGATATCCACTACCAAATGGTCAGCCCTGAAAACATACATACACGTAACATTATACAGACTGAGTAGGTTGTGTCTATGTGCAGATATGTATTTCTGAATTCATTCACCATGAGCACATATGAGTGGGCATCCTCATTCTGCCGCTCTTCACACTGCAGCACTACTGAAAACCTTGCCCTGTACTTCAGATTCACTGCTGTTCATTACAAACTTCCATTTTGTAGAAAAACAGTGACAAAGCCTTCGGCAGTCGGCAGTCACACATAAGACTTTCTAGAATAAACATGTGGCCTCCGAAGTATGTTGCACCTGTTCTGCCTATGTCTGGCTGACGCTCAAATCAGACAATGCATTTTTAGTCTTTTTTTTTTCATTTAATATTGCCATTTTTGTTGTCTTATCCTTGATTCCCAGTGTTACCAGAGTTCCTGGTGTTTGACAAACATTTAGTCAGATCAAATTAGTGAAAAAAAAATTGCCCTTTGCTTCTCTGAGTCTCGTTGAGGATTTAGACACAACACTGTCTAGAGTCTAGCCTACATCAAGGGCAGTACCACATGATGTCAGACAGGCTTTGCTAAAATAAAACTCAGGAGGAATGAGCTGTACATCAGACATAAGGGTTCCACCAGAAATTCTCATCAGGAGACGGGGCTTCAGTATCCCACGTTGTAGGGATGTTCCTCCATATTCACCATCTCAGGCAGGACACAGACTCTCCAGTTTTAGTTGAATTTGAGAAAGGAAGCCATCTCCTCATCACTCAACTTGAAGTCAAAGACCTGCAAGCTCACTTGTGCATGCCGGTGCCACAGATTCAGAGATCAGTACACATTCCTCTGGGTGTGGAGCTGAATCAGAGCCTCGCCTTTGCTTTGCAATGATCTATATAATCTTGGTTTGTTTTTCCGGTAGTGAAGAGTCTTCTGGCTTAGACCAAGGTTTATCTGAAAAGCCCAGGAGACTGTAGGCCATGAAGATGATGCTCTTGGAGTGCCGGGCAGTACTAGGTCAGTTTGTCCTGAACTCAACCTGACTCATCACTCTTTTATGTTCAGTCCAGCCTCATTCAAAAGTCTTTTGATCTGCAAGGGGTTAGAGTAGGAGATACTCAGAGCTTTCACTATCCTCCAATCTACCAGTTCTTCCATGACTCTCAGGTATCCAAGAACGTTATCTTACTGGTGAGAACATTGCTTCATCGTCTTTGGGGGAATGCCTTTCTGGGATGAAGTCCCTGTGACCAGCAGATAAGAAAGACATTCAGATAGCTTTTCAGATGCATGAGGATCTTCCAACAGCCTGCCTTCAACTTCTCCCTTTAAAATGTGGACAACCCATGCTGATGTGTACAGCCTGTGCTGCCACCTGAGACCATGATGGTGTTCATAATCCATGCTGCAGCCGAGGGTCACGTGAATGTCCATGGTCTGTGTTACTACCAAAGGTCAAATAGATGACTATGGTCTGTGCTACCACCTGAGGCCATGTTGATGTCTGTGACCTGTGCTGCCACCGAGGGTTATGATGGTGTCTATGGCCCATGCTATGGCTGAGGGCCATATTAATGTCCATGGTCTGTACTGCTGAGGTCTATGGTCTGTGCTGATGCTGAAGACCATGTGATGTCCATGATCCATGCTGTCACCAGAAACCATATGAAGTCCATGAACCATGCTACTGCTGACTGTAAAGAGCAAAGAAGCTTCATTTGCAGTGGTACTAATGACTGCAGACTCACAGTTGAGAATGAGAGACATGGAAGGCTCCTGTGACACCGTCTCGCCCTGAACCCTCACTCCTCACCCCAAAAAAGAATAGTCTAGACAGGGAACCATTGAAGAGAACTCTTAAAGACTGTGATAGGGATGCTGTACCTCTCCACAGTTGATAGCTTCTGGCAGGGATGGGAATGGGGAAGGACTCAATTTTCTTTAAGGGACTGACCACTGGGAGTTTGACCATGCTCCAGTGAGTATATGGGCAACACAAATTGAACATGGTATTTTTTCTCCTTTTTTTTTGGGGGGGGGGGAGGATGTTACAAGGGTGGTGTGTGGACCTGGGAGGACAGAGAAGTGTGTATGATCAGGGTACGTTATGCAAAATTCCCAAATAATCAATAAAAGTATTATGTTGGGGAAAAATGTGAGCCACAGCTTGCAAACGATGAAGAGGTTCTCCCACTTCACAACCGTCTCCTGGATTTTCTCATGAGGAGCTTCTCCCACCTCATACTCTTTCCACAACACATAAGCACAGTTGATTTGGTGATATCAGCACCAATGGCCACCCTTACCATTCTTTGACCTTGCCTAAGTGAGACTTCCAGGGACCTAGGCCCACAGTAAGCATCTTGGCTTTGGTACTGAGCTCTAGTAAGATCACTATGTTTACTGTAGACATCGTTCTGAGTGAACAGATAGATGTCTATTTTTTATTTATTTATTTTAGTTTTAAAGAAGCAATAATCCAATTGGAAAAATGGAGTTAACAGTAAGTCCCTATACTAAGGCCAGAAGCTTATGTAAAATAAAAGCTCTCCCAGCTAAGGGAAGTGCTATTTTTTGTACACTATGCATAGAAATATTGTCAGAGTGTCATTCAGTTTTCTTGGAGTTTTTATTTGAATTTGCAATTATGAACCAGTAATCACTACTGGATATGTTCAAAATTTTGTGGAGGTTTTGTCCCTTCATAATGGCCAAACAACTTGAGCCTTGTGCTCATTTTTTTCTTACATGAGTAAGCAAAAGCTCAATAGGTTTTCTCCAAAAATCTTTTTCTTCCCTTTAAATTCTCAAGTGAATACAGATACAGGTTTTTTTTTTTTAATTGGGTGAGGGAAATAGTAAGGCCTTTTCTTCAGATTTGCAATTCATTGAAATCTCAACAACTCATTTCACTGTTTAAAAGCATTCACTGCTATGATTTCTATAAATGGAAAGCAACTAATACATCTTTGAAATGTAACAGCACTTTACTGTGAATGAAATCCTTAAAGCGTATCCCTTATTCTTGACATTAAAAAAAATGGGAAGGAGGGGGAGGAACAGAATTGTTTGCATGGCTCTTATAGGACTAGAAGGTCTAAATTGTTAAAGAAATGGAAAGAAAGTATTTGACAGATACTTAAAAGAGTAAGCAATATACCATCTGTGTCTAATATATCACCTAATATACCATGTCTATTCCTTCTTTTCCCCCCCTTCTCTTTTCTCTGATTTAAAAATCAGATTAATTCCTAATAATACAGCAGGCATCTGGCCAAGAAATTATTCGGCAGGTGACAGAAATTGTCTGAAGTCTATACAAGATTCTCTGTAGCTGTTAGACTCATATACACAGCCAGACAACTAGGAAAATAAGGCAACAGCTCTGACAGGAATCAATGGCTAGAGGTGTGGTGTGTGATGTGGGAGCCCATTTTCAGGTTCCTAGGGGCTTTTCCCAGCAGGTCAGCATAGAGAGGATGATTGGACCATGGGCCTGAGTGCAGGTGTCTGAGATGGTCTGCACTTGGCTGTGCTGGGGGGAGGAGGTCTTTTGCTCCACCCCTTGGCGTTTCTATAAATACCCTCGGGCAGAGACCATCAGGGCCGGTTGGAATAGGTTCCAAACCCTCTCGAGGCTATCCTGTATTTTCTATCTGTTTATCTCCAAACTCTAAATCCTTTTATCTAATATTCCTTGCTGCTGTCACTCAAGAAAACTCTGGGGAACTGTGGGGTTAGTGGGTAGCCACCCCCACAGTGTAATTAGGAATGAATAAAAGAATTCCTACCTGCCACGCTTTTACAAGAATTTGAGATAGTAAAGGAGACACTCCTTCTTCTGAGAATCAGGATGAAAAGTGAGGGGCTTTAGGAATGGTGTTTCAAACGGATGCACAAGTGTGAAATCCCCAGATGTCTACCATGTGGTACAATTTACTGAGAATCAAGTTTGAAGGCAAATATGGGATAAAACATAAGAAAAGGAACCAAGCAGAGTAAAGATGTTTTAGCCTGGGCCTAATTCCAGAGGGCACCTGACCTCACTGGCCAGGCACACAACACTGAAGACTCGTTCCCACTGGTACGGGAAGTGGAAAATGGCCTGGTTTATGGTTCTGTTCCCTGATTAAATCACAGCCCACTGAAAGCCTTGCCTTCTAGTTAGCTTAGCAGCTGTTCTTCCCTTTAAGGTAATGGGACCATGGACTGCACACGGAGGCTTTCCTGCTGTGTAGAGAAAAATAGGAGGCAGGAGGATTACTGTCCTTTTCTGGACCCCTGGGAAAACTTGGTTGTTAAAGATGATAAGCCTTCAATTACAGTCACCTAAACTTCCCAGGGCTGTGTGCCTTAGGGGCCAGCACCAAGAACAGGTCACCACTGAAACTCTTAACGTCAATGTCTGCTCACCTACAGGACCTCCACTCTTGGCTCCCTTAGCCCCCACCCACTTCCACTCTCTTTCTATCCTCCTTCCCTTCCCTCTCACCCTAAACATCAATTCGTGAGCTCCATTTCGCCATCTAGTCCTCAACCACCCCATTGAAATTCAACCCCATTGTTTTCTTGTTTCTTGTTAACTTGTCTCTGTCCCTGGATTCTATATCATCCGTGACAGAACACTTAGTGCAGTTTGTCTGAACCGTGACATCACGGACAGTTCGTGCCAGATACTTTTTCTTGTGGGGACTGCCCTTTGCATGACTGAGTATTGAGCAATATTCCTGGCCCCTGCCCACCGGGTGTCAGTAATACTACTTAGTCTCTAGTCATCACCCAATCCCAGGGGACTGAAGTTCATCCTCAGCTCTGAAACACTGGATCACAGTTATCCATTTCCTCTGTTTTATCTGTGTCCAGTTGTCCTCATTGAACCCTAATGTGGATTTTTCTTTTCATAAAAATAGATACAATTTACTGACTACATCCTGTATGGTTGACACTGTGTTGGGGATTTGTCATACATTATGTTATGAATTTCTGTTCTAGGAATAGTGTGGTGATTATTATGGTCATTTTAAATATTAGGACATAGTTTCAAAGAGTTTCAGTAAGGTGGCCCAAGGCATGAAATTCATCTACGGGCAATTCTAGCATGAAAAGCCTTTGAACGTAGGTCTGTTTGACATGGGAGCCCTGAGCGCTCCCTCCACACTCACTAACTTTTCCTCCCACGCTTTTACTTTGAAAGCTTTGGTTCAGAATTGAGCACTTTCTTGTCTGAGTACCATCAATAGCACGTTAACCTAGTTCTCTACTTCACACACTGACAGCGATCCTTCTGACTTGCAAATAGTGTCATGTCATAAAAGAATCAACACCACCCAGGATGAAGTCCAAACCCATGAGCATCACACCAAGCTCTTCACTGTTTGGCCTGCCTCTCTGACCTGCGTGTTTAGATATTTAGGGGTTTTTTTTTTTTTCTTTTTCATTTTTTCTTGATCATAGTTTAATGAATCCCAGCTTGTTAGAAGCATTAAAAAAATAATATCTAATTTACTCTAGCTCCTTCTTCTCCCTCCTTCCCTGTGTGTCCTGTGTCTATCTGTTAGTACGATGTGTGCCATGACACATGTGTGGCGGTCAGAGGACAACCTCAGATATTGGTTCTTGCCGTCAGCTGTGTTTGAGATAGAACCCCTTGTTCTTTGCTGCACGTTCGAGGGCCTGTGCGCTTCTAGGGGTCTCCTGTTTCCACCTCCCATCGTGCTGTTGGAATGCAGGGATTACAGACCCTCTCTGAGTCTGGTATCACATGGGTTCTGATCTCGAGCCAGGTTCTCATAATTGTGTGACAAGCATTTACCCTCTGAATCACCTCCCCAGGCACCTATGTTTCAAAATTTATAGCAAACGACTTTCCCAGTGGGTGGCAGTCTTTTTAACTAGTTTTTTTTCTTTTTAATATACAATATATTTTGATCCTATTCTTTCCCCTCCCCCAACTCCTCTCAGCTCCTCCCCACCTCTCAACCCACCCAACTTGGATGTTCCTTAGGATGACATCAAGTTTCCATGCTAAACAGGACAGAGAAAAGCCTATGAAATCTCAACCCTACACACACACACAAATGTATGACAAATTAATGACAAATTTTGTCAAATACAATCACAAAGAAAAACATCACAGTATTGTGACCACCACTAAGCCAGTTACAATAACAGTGAACTCATAGCATAGATAGATAGATAGATAGATAGATAGATAGATAGATAGATAGATAGATAAATGATAGATAGATTGATGATAGATAGATAGATAGATAGATAGATTAAAAATAGAGAAATAGAAATATTTGTTGCCTCAAAATTTATGTAACAACCTAAGAGAATGCTGTGCACCATGCAGACATGTGAAACTTTATGAAACTGAGTATCACAGCACACAGTGGTTTGTAATCTAATCACAGAATGACAGAGTAGCAAACTGCCACAGGTCATTTAATCAGGCCAGCCTCCAGAGAAAACTGCATGTGAAAAATACCTGTCAGACCATTAAAGGTCTGATGTGTAAATTCTCTAGGGAAAAACAATAGGTTGCCCTGATAACCTGTCTCAGCCCTTCTCAGCATTACCACTGACATGTTTCTTCTGTCAGAATCTAGGCCCTGGCTACCCCAATGCAGTCCTTGACCTGGGAACTCATCACTAATACAGAGCCAAGCCTGCCAGGTAGTTCACGTACACTTTAAATGTTTGAGATGCTCTGAATCGAAACAGAAAGCCAACTGTTTCTAAGTCATGAACTAAGCTACACTCGCTTTGAGCTCAAATGCAGAACACAGTTGAACTGATCTCCTGACACATCAGAGTCTCTAGTTATCATCAACCAATCTGCAAGGTTATGTTTGTGCTTTTCCTATACTACCCAGACCCAGCATCAGGTTCTTCCTAAAATTCCCTTCATCGTCCATGGCCGCTTGCCCATGGACAATGAAGTCAGGAGGGCTGGTTCCTGAATTGGTGTGCACTAAAGAGATTTTGATTCTCACAACAAATATATGAAGGGAATACTACTGCTGCCCTATTTCATCTATAAGACAATAGCTACCATTATTGCCTATGGTATCCAAGTCTCACAGCCAGTAAACAGCAAAGTGAGTTCTAGCCTAAGCTTAACCACTGTCCCCCACTCCACTGGGGTATACACATACTTTTCTATCATTCACCTTAGTTTCACCTACAAGCTGAATTTCAATCGTAAACAGACTAGTTATTGGTGCTTCCCCCACGCATACATTCTCTAGCGTGGTGACAACTCTGTCACCAACATTAACACACTTCTTTTGTCACTATCATCCCTCAAGAATGGTCACATCTACATCACCCTTCGCCTAACCACGTGATACTGTCATCGTCCTCCTGCTTCTTTAGTGCCACTCAAAAGCATGGAAGGTCCAGACACAGATCCCAGTGGGCTCTGGGAGACCATCACATCTGATACTCCATGGGGCATGGTCTTTAATGTACTGGGGAGACTTGAGTCCTGATCTTGGGTATCTAGTGCAGGAAGAAACTGCACAGCCTTCATCTGTTTTAAAATTCTGGTCAGTTCTGTAGGTTTGTATTTTTCAAAATTGATACAAGAAACTTTTAAACATACCTTCCCTAGATACAATTTAACAGTCCATACTATCTGATCTGCTTGAATTTAAAAAAGGAAACATTTTTTTAAAAAAAAAACTAAAGATATTTTATAAACAATATTCTACAAAACCTTTGAATCACAGAGAGTGGATAAATAGGAATTAAAGGCAGTAAGAAGAATGACATTCTCTATTAGGCAAAAAAAAAAAAAAAAAAAAAAAAGGATCCCAGGGAAGCTAGACTAACCCTATGTACTGAGGTGCTGAGATAAGTTTGGCTTATCTGGACTGCTGTGAAGTGACCATAACAGGGCAGGAGAAAGCAGTGGTCCTCTCCTGTGACCTTCTAGGGACTAGGGACACCATTAAGAGAAGATCAGGACTTGGACCTGAAGTATGGAAGATCATGTGATGTCTGTGTCTCCCTGGGAGGTAGCCAGCCACTTTGATTCTAAGTCCATAGCCTCTTCAAGGCTTCACTTCAGAGAAGATGATCTATTCCTAGCAAGGATGGAGAGATGCAGCACCTTCCATATGAGTTGGTTAAAAAAAAAAAAAGCCTATGACCCCCCATGACCACATTTCTGACCATGAAATGTCCTAAGAGCCAACTGTATCCTTGATGATAAAGAGGGGCAGAGTCTGAAACCATTCCCAGCTAACATCGCAACACAGGCAAAGGGCCTGATGTAGTAGACCAGATGGAAAACCTAAAGGACACAAAGCCAAAGCGGTTAGAAGTGAAAGATGACATGAAGTGAAACTACAGGGTTAGATTTTGAAAAGCATTGAAAAGGTTTTAACCCTCAAGCATCTATAATCTACCAATGTTTTAACATGAAGTGGAAGAAAATTAGAGGAGGAGACTAGCCACAGTGTTTCCCATTTTCATTAAGAGAGATTGTATCTTTCTGCAATATGCCTTCCACATCCATCATAGGCACTAGACATATTTGTGAGATTAATTCACATGTGAAGAGGTAACTCTTGAGAATATCACTCTGGATACGATATGGAGAGTATTGATTGGAAGAGGCAGGAAGAGGATACAAGCAAGGCCATATGAGTGACTACTTCAGAGCTAAGTAGGATTCGGTGATGGATTGCATATAGCCAGGGAGAATGGGAGGTATTAAAATAGCTTTGAGGCTTCTGGCATAAGCCACCAAGCAGATGACAGCCCCATCCATTGACACTGGGAAAAGAGCCAGGCTTGAGAGGGAAGGTCACATCATGTCAATGAAAGTGCTTTCTATTTATATCACCACAATCTGTCAACAAAGGTAGCAGGAAATAATAAAAATGCACCCAAATGAGCCAAAATGGCAAATCTGTAATAAAAAGTAGCCCTGACTTCAGCCACTCCCAGGGACTCTGAGAGTTACTGGCAAGAGCCACAATAAAATAGTTCTATGGATGTTGCCCTTCAACATCTGGGCAAACTTGATATTTAGAATTTGGTAGATATGAAAAGACCCATATTTCCAAGAATTCCTCTAAAGTAAGAAACAACACTAAAGTAGTTTTTTTTATTTTATAATTTAATTTTACATGTCAGCCCCTGTCCTTCCTCCCTCCCGCCCCCCCCCCCCTCCCCCCAGCCCATCCCCCATTCCCATCTTCTCCAGGGCAAGGACTCCCCTGGGGATTCACTTCAGCCTGGTAGATTCAGTCCAGGCAGGTCCAGTTCCCTCCTCCCTTCACCCAGGCTGAGCAAAGCGTCCCTGCATAGGCCCCAGGTTCCAAACAGCCAGTTCATGCACTAAGGACAGGTCCCAGTCCCACTGCCTGGAGGCCTCCCAAACTGTTCAAGCTAATCAACTGTCTCACTTATCCAAAGGGCTTGATACAGTTGTGGGCTCCTCAGCTATTGGTTCATAGTTCAAGTAGTTTTACCAGCTGCATCTTAGTAAATCCTTCTAATGGACAGTAATTTTCCAAAGCTAAAATGTAATATATTTCCTGAGGTATGAATGACTAACAGGATTTTTCACTCCATCGGGTGATTGCATGCATAAGGCAGGTAAAGCTATTTAGCATGTGTATACTCCTCAGGATTGGTAAAAGAATCAATAACTACATAATAGACTTACCACCTCATTGACCCAGTGGCTTTTCTAAGATACTGCCAAATTACCAGAAGGATTATGACTCTTCAGACTCCTTTCTACCACTACCAGTTCCCACCACAAACACAACCACCCAAAGTAGAAAATTCACAGTGACCAACTGTGCACTTGCACATTAGACCCCTTGACACTGTGAGTTCATTTTCTCTGAGATGCCTTCATGATTAGAATTGATAATACATTTTGTGATAGGAAGGAAAACTCATGTCCATATAATCCAGTAGTCATAACATGAACTACTTGGGAGATTATTCATGTAATTTAACATCCTGAATCTATAATCCATATATCCAGGAATTCATCTAAACTAAGACACACTGTTAGAGTACTTTTATCAGTTGCCTCTTACTTCATCCTCCTATAGGACAGTAATTTTCCAAAGCTGAAATCTCACAGCTTCCCTGAGGTAAGAATGATTGACAGAATTTTGCACTGCAGATGGTTGAGCAGATGTACATGTAGGTATGAGAGCTTCCTGTGAACAACCTGGCCAATCAGGGAGGAGCTGAGAAGTGCATGCTGGAGCAATTATGAGTTCTCTCCAGGGAGATGAGAAAATGAAAAATCCAACGAGAATAGAAACTTTCTATTTTAAACTATTTTGGAATGAAGAATTCAACCATCCTTGAGCTAAATAAGGTGGTGTCTGCATCTGCAATCAATGCTCCCACCCCTGTGAGTTATATAAGGAACCCCCATTGAAGAAATCCTCTAAGTAAACAATGTTAGGAATTAAACACAAATGAGTCAAGACAAATAGACTTGTAGATCCCTGTTCTGCCTGTGACAATGTGGGCAACTACTTTATCCATTTAAGATGCCAGTGACCTGTGAAGAATTCGATATAATCTTGACCACTTTGCTGGAGTCTCATAAATTTGAAGTGTAAGTGAGGGTACTACTAAGCACTATGCTTGGTGTATTTCAAAAGCTAAAAGAGCCTTATTGATTCTCAATATTGTACACAACAGTGACTTGCAAATTATGACACAAAACACTTCATTGCTTCCCTGGGTCATCAGTAATAAGACACAGCACAATAAATTTTGAAAATTGCTACCAAAACAGACTATGCATCTTGATTATTTTGGAGTTAAAATAACCAACAAGAATTGGATTTCTTTGAACTTCCATGACTTGTATTTTTAAATGATAAATTGTGTGTTATTTCCTAATAGGTTATTATACATATTTTAAGATTTAAATTGATAGTCCTTACCCTAGGAAGAAATGGCATCTTAATCCTATATTCCTTGGTGAAGTGTTCTTCCTGGCCAAAGTGCAGAAAATAAAATAAGGGTCTGTGGAGTGTTCAATTACTAATAAGACATTTATGCCATACCCTCTCCCTCCCCACAAAGGTCAGGGACTATCACAGAAGAGGTGTAGAAAGACTGTGAAAGCTGGAGGTCAGGGAGGACCAGAGCAAAGCAATATCTCTGGACATGGCATAACCTCTGTACTCATAAACTCATTCCAGCTGTGACTGAGTGCACAAGTCTTGCCACACGGTTAAACAAGTCGATGTTCCAGCATCAAGGGGAGGGGGACTCATGAGTGCCCACTCCTAGCCAGTGACCCTCGAGAGTTTGTGGCTTCTGGTGGTAGGAGAGTCAGTGTTCTATAAGGGTGTCTTTACTTATAGATTGTCCATTGCAGGGAGCAAATGAAGTCCCAAGCAAATGTGTATTGTTTGACACAGGCAGGACATGTCAAGGACGCCAGTGCTTTACACTCATGGAACAGCAAAGACTTTTCCAGCTGAGGTTCAGAGAGATGGCAAAGCCTTCCTCTGGGGTGAGTGCAAATGTTGACAGTAAGTGCAAAAAAAATGTACATCATAGCTTTCTCCCTTAACCAGATGTTTATGGTTTGAAGACTGTTCTCCTACATAAATTCCTACAGAGATTAGCTAAACCTGCCTCCTTGTTTGTCTGTGTACTATAAACCCAGGCTCCTTGTTCACCTATGTATAATAAACACACTAAGCTTCTAGGTTGCTGTGGCCTCTCTATCTGAGAACCCAGACAACCTGATCCCAGTTTTTCTGTACCTATGTCTGTTGTCTGTCCTTTCTTCGTTCCCTCATCATCCATCCCTAGTCAGGGATCTAGAACCCAAGCCATGCAAGAATATGTCAGCCCATACTCTAGAGAATGCCCAACACCTATGTGTATAAGGGCAGCACAAATTTGTAGTGGATTATAAAAAAAGTAGAGGTTGTGAAATTGAGAGAAGTTGGGGATGGAGTGGATCTTTGAGAAGTTAGGAGGAGTGAAGGGTGAATATAATCAAAATATATTGTATGAATGCATGACATTCTCAGAATTAATAAAATACATATTTGAAAAAGAAGCATGATTAACAAGGAATGCATATTAAAACTACTTTGAGATACTACCTCATCACAGTCAATATGGCTACCATCAATATACCTGACAATTAATGTTGGAAAGGGTGTGGAGAGAGAAACCTTTATTCATTGATACTGGGAGTGCCAGTTAATACAGCCATTATGGAAATCAGTTCAGAGTTTCCTTAAAAAAATTAAAATTAGAACTACTATATGAGAGGACCAGCAGACAGCATTGGAACTCATGGAATACGGCTGGAGTGAGCCTTGGAGAGGCAAAGCCCTGAGGACTACAGGTCCTGAGCAGACCTCATGCTGTTATTGAGCACAGCTCTGATTGTTGCCTTCATGACCACCATGTCCCTCATAATCCATGGGTTGTATGAAAACTCTCAGGGGTCTCAAGCCCCTCACTGGGCAATGTTACTGGTATTTACAATAATAGTGATGGACTTTTTCCAAGCATTGCTGCTAGAGCAGATTGATGATTCAACCACCACCTTTAGAAAGAATTTAGACATGTAGACTTGTTATTAAGGTTAGATTAAAGTGTTTTTGTTAATGGCTTTGAGGTAGAAAATCTTGGAGAACAATTTAAGGTTTAGAAAGATACAGCAGATGGGAAAAGATGCAGAAACCCATAGCCAGATGTTATGCAGAAAGAGAAAGAGTCTAAATGGTAGATCTTTATCAAATCCTTCCCCTCAGAGCTCAGGAACTCCTATGGAAGAGGTGGTATAAAGATTGTAAGAGCCAGAGGGGATGGAGGACACCAGGAGAACAAGGCCCACTGAATAAGCTAAGCAATCCACATATGCTGAAGTAGCAAGCATGGGGCCTACATAGGTCTGCACCAGGTCCTCTGCATATATATTCTAGCTATTAGCTTAGTATTTTTTTTTTTTTTTGGTTTTTCGAGACAGGGTTTCTCTGTGTAGCTTTGCGCCATTCCTGGATCTCGCTCTGTAGACCAGGCTGGCCTCAAACTCACAAAGATCCACCTGCCTCTGCCTCCCGAGTGCTGGGATTAAAGGCATGCGCCACCACCGCCCGGCTCTTAGTATTTTTAATAGGACTTCTGAGAGAGACTTTTTGGGGAGGACTTATTTTATGGGACTGTGAGAATGAGTGGGTCTCTGACTCTTGTGCCTGCTCTTGGGACTCTTTCCCTCCTGTTGGGTTGCAGTGTCCAATTTCAATATGATAGTTTTCGCTTCATCTTATTATATTTTATTTTGTCATGTTTGGTTCTGATCTCTTAGAAGCCTCTTCTTTTCTACTGAGAGACAGAAAGGGAGTGGATCTGGAGGGGAGGAGAGGCAGGGAGGAACTGGGAGGAAAAGAGGGAGAAAAAGCTATAGTCAGGATTTAGTATATGAGAAAAGAATCTATTTTCAATGAAAGAAAAATACGAAAAAATACATCCTACATATATTGTTAATTTCTCTAAAATGCAAGGCAATACACATAGAGTAACCAAAGATGAAGTATCACCTCTGAGCAGACAGTAACTTACCAATGATTTCATTTCCATTTATACCATAAAATGCATAAGTATTCAATCCATAATCATGTGGCCCATGGGCTTCATGGAACCCATTATAACTATGAATGTGGTCCAATGTGTTTGTAAATGACAAGTTATGTCACAATGTCAAGAGTTTGAACACTCATACAACTCTTTTAACCAAGAATCAGGAATGGGCTGCCTGTTTTTGATTTGTTGTCCAGTAGGATCCAAAAGACCACCAAACAATAGGCTATTGCCATGGCTATTGTGTTCTCTAGAACTTGATGGTAAGAGCCCATTGCAGAATACACTTGGGTCATAATACCTGAGGAAATCAAGCTGCTACTGACTTGGAAGCCTCATCTGAACTGAACAGCTTTCCTAGTGTTGGAAGGTGCTATGCACACTATCAGGGAAGAAAAATAATCATAAATCTTTCCCAGCCACAAACCCTATGAGCTATGATAATGACTGTCCTGGCAAAATATGACCACTGGTGCAATGTTGGAACACATTTGGGCTTTACCCAGCAGGGATGCATAAAGAGGATGATTGGACCACGGGCCTGAGTGCAGGTGTCTGGGCAGGTCTATTGCTCCACCACTTGGCATTCCTTTAAATACCCTAGGACAGAGACAGTAGGGCCTGATGGATTAGGATCCAGGCCCTCCCAAGTCTATCCTGTATTTTCTATCTGTTTCTCCCCCCTCTTCAATTCTAACTAAGTCTCTTATCCATCATTCCTCAAGAGTCCCTGGGGTAAATAAATGTGAGGACTGGCCCCCCACAGTGCAATAGTGGTATAAATGTTATACAAGTAACTAAGTGCTTTCTGATTGTATTTAAGGATTATATGAAATGGGATCCATCCCTAGTGTAATTATGAGGTTCAAGAACCTGTGGCAAGAGAGTCCATAGGCCCTAGGGAAGAACATATTACTATTATTCTGTTGAAAAGAGATAGTAATAAACAGACTCCTAAAGACTTACCGTTATACCCACATCTTAGTGCAGCTCTCAACCCTCACTGGATAAGCTTCACCTTTCA
>CABHPQ010173674.1:0-27492 GCA_902168405.1 Peromyscus aztecus | reverse complement strand
CTACGGATTCTGTCTGAGGCACTTGAGAGCTCTCTGCTGCTGCCCGTTGCATTTCCACCCCCACCCCCCACCCCACCCCCGCCGCCTTTTAATTCTTTAAGTGGCAGAGAAAACAAACTCCGTCAAGACCCATAGACTGTATCATTTCTAGACTGCGCCAGCCCGGTCTACGTAGTGAGTTGCAGGCCAGCCAGGGCTGTGTAGAGAGAAGACCCTGTCTCAAAAAACAAAAGCATGAGGCTGTGTTCTCCACCTTGTTTTGGAGGAGAGGGGCTCTCACTGATTCAGCTAAGTTGCCTGAGCAGTGAGCTGCCACTCAGGACTGGAATTACAGATGTGAGCCACCACATCCAGCCTTCTACATGGGCGATGGGGGTCTGAACTCCTCATGTTTGTGCATCAAGTGTGTTATTAAGTGAGCTGTCTCCCCAGCCCCTTAAGCTACAGTATAAGGCATATATATATATATATATATATATATATATATATATATAAAAGATATGCAGAAGGTGTGTGAGAAAGGAAGACTTCATGCAGGAGGTGAGGTTGGTACCTGGTGGTGAGGGAGGCCCCATGACCTTGGGAGAGAAACACGGAGGGAAACCTGCATGGGGTTGTCAGGGAGACAAAGAAAGGTCCCCATAGGCTCATATATTTGAATGCTTAGCCACCAAGGAGCAGACCTGTTTGAAAGGATTAGAAGGATCAGGAGGTGTGGCCTTGTTGGAGGAGGTGTGTCACTGGGGGTGGGCTTGGAGGTTACAAAAGCCCTAGGCAGGCCCAGTCTGTGTTCTCTGCCTGCGGATGGGGGGGGGGGGTGGCTCTCAGCTGCTGCTCTGGAGCCGTGCTCCCCGCCGTGATGACAATGGTCTAACCCTCTGAACCTGTAAGCCAGCCCCCAATTAAATGCTTTCGTTCATGAGAGTTGTCTTGGTCATGGTGTCTCTTCACAGCAACAGAACGGCATGCTTTCATTTCTAGAGAGCAATTTCATTTCTCTCTCTGTCTCTGGGGATGGACCACAGGGTGCGGATTTGCGAGACAGTTAGACAAGGGTTCTGCTGTTGAATAACACTCTAGCCCCTGTCTTACCCTCTTGATGGGCTTTGATATGGTAGCTCTCTGCTTTTCTGGAACCTTCTGTCCATTGAACTAGATGTTCTTCTTCTGTTCTGGCTGTGGACATGGACATGCCTCTTTTTTTTTTTTTTTTTTAAGATTTATTTTTGGCTAGGTGTGGTGGTACATGCCTTTAACACCCAAACCTGGGAGGCAGAGGCAGGTGAATTTCTGTGAGTTCAAGGCCAGCTTGGTTTATATAGTGAGTTCCATGGTAGCCAGAGCCCCACCGTGAGATTTTGTCTTTAAAAAAAAAAAAGGGAAAGATTTGTTTTTATGATTTATTTATGTGTAGCTGTGTGTCTGTCTGTGTGTATGTACACATGATGGCGGGTGCCTGCAGAAGCCTGAAGAAGGCATGAGATGCCTCGGATAGGTTGCCGATAATTAAACTTGGGTCCTCTTAACCACTGAGCCATCTCTCCAGTTCCCACCTCCACTGTTTTGTTTTTATTTTTATTTATTTACTTATTTTTATTTTTTTGTTTTTTTCAAGACAGGATCTCTCTGTAGCTCTGGCTGTCCTGGGACTTGCTCTGTAGACCAGGCTGGCCTCGAACTCACAGAGATCTGCCTGCCTCTGCCTCCCGAGTGCTGGGATTAAAGGCGTGCACTACCACCGCTTGGCTCATTTTTGTTTTTTTAGACAGTGTCTTTTATGTTCCAGGCTGGCCTCAAACTTACTCTACAGCCAAAGAGAACCCTGAACAATGGGCCCTCCTGCTTCCAGCTGTCAAGAGCTGGGATGACAGGCATGTACCACCATGTCTGGTTTATGTGGTGCTGGAGATCGATCCAGGGCTTCAGACATGTTAGGCAAGAGCTCTAGCAATGAGCTCCATACCAGGCCCTGGGCTTGACTTTTTCTATTGAGTTCCCACTGAGCCGGGCAGATGCCCAGAGAGACGGTGACTAGGGTCAGCGGGAGTTTTTGTGGGTAGCTGAGGTCCCAGAGTCCAAGCAAATGAGGTGATAAAACTCTAATGGAATTTACCACGGGGTCTCCGGGGTGCCCCGAGTCACCACTCCTTTCTCCCTAGCGTCTTCACGTGGGAGCAAGACTCTTGTGTGTGTGTCCTTGTCTGAGTCACTCCGGCTCACTCCTGATGTTCCCATCATAATGCAGTCTGGCTATGACTCTGCTCACCTTGCCCTGCACCCCAAGTCTTTCCCAAAGCCCTGGGCACACGGCTGTAGAGGTGGGAGAGCAGGTGTCTGATGTGAGAGTGAGAATAGGGGACCCTAGACCGGACAGGGAGCCCCTGCATTGCTCCTCCTCCTTCTTCCACCACAGCTAATCGTAGCAAAGGGGTCGACAAGATGGCTCAGTAGGTCAAGGCACTTGCGGCCAAGTCTGATGACCTGAGTTCGATCCCCAGAACCCACAAGTGGAAGGAGAGCATCAGCTCCTGCAAGTTGTCTTCTGACCTCCACACATAGGCCACAAGGATAGGCATGTTCACACACACACACACACACACACACACACACACACACACACGCTCAATGGATGGAGGAAGTGGGAGTATTAACTAGCTCTTTTGTGTGCTTATGTATGTGTGCGCGCCTACATGTGAAGGCCAGAGGTCCATCTTGGGTCGTTTCTCAAGAGCTATCCACTTTGTTTTTGGAGACAGACTCTCTCACTGGGACCCGGGGCTCTCTGCTTTGTAGGCAGGTTGGAGAACAAGCCCCAGTAATCCCCCTGTTTCTGCCCGTCTGGCATTGGGGTTACAACTGTGCTTCACCATGCTTGGCTTTTCACATGGGTGCTGGGGCTTGAACCCAGGCCCTCGCCTGTGGGTGGCAAGTGCCTTACCGACTGAGCCATCTCGCCAGCCCCTGCTTATGATCTTTTCTGGGATGGGTTGTGTGACCTTTCCAGATATGCATGGCAGATACGGTCCTGGTCTTTAGGATCCAGTCTTTAAAAAACCATTTTGTTTTTAATTGAATGTATAGGCCTGGTGTGTGTGTGGGGGGGGGGGGTGTATACACGTGAAAGAAGACACCTGAGGGAGACTGGTCCTTCAGAGCTGGACTTACAGGCATTTGTGAGTCACCTCCATGCATGTGCTGGGACTGACTGACCTTGGGTCCTCTGCAAGAGCAGTACGTGCTCCTGACCACTGAGCCACCTCTCCAGCTCCTGCCGGGATGGAGGAAGGGCTGTCACAGGTCCCCCACGCCTTGCCTCCTGCTATCTCTCTGCCCGTGTCCACTCCCACCTCTAGTCCCAGATCCGTCCCTGCTAGAGTCCTGCCATGGTTTAGCGTCCGTCCGGGTTAGATTCCTGGCCTCAGGCGGTCCTCAGAAACAAGGACATCCGAGAATCAGGGATGTGGCTCAGTCGGTAGACGAAACCCTGGGTTCCACCCCCGGCATCACTACACTGGGCATGGTGGTGCACCCCTGCAATCCCAGCACTTGGGAGTGGAGGCAGAAGTTCAAGGTCATCCTTGGCTGCATGGGGAGTTGGAGCTCAGGCTGGGCTGTTCACATATGCGGGCGTGCATGCCTGTTCACAACATGGAGTGTGTGTGGAGGTCAGAGGACAGTTCAGAAGGAGTCAGTTCTCTCCTCTCCCCATGTGGGTCTCAGGATTGAACTCAGGTCCTCAGACTTGGTGCCAAAGACCTCTGTCTGCAGAGCCATTTTGCCTGCCTTCTTATTTTATTTATTTATTTGTTTGTCTGTTTATTTATTTATAGGCCATCTCTTATTGACCTTGGAGCACACCAATTGGGCTAGACTGGCTGTCTGAACAACCCGAGGATCCTCCTGTCTCTGCCTCCCCAGCTTTGACGTTACCAACACACTGCACCTGACTATTACATGGGCACCAACGATCTAGCCTAGGTCTTTGGCTTGCACTGTAGGTGCCCTAACCACTGAGCTCTCTCTCAGCTCCATCCTTTGGGCTCTTGGTAATAGGGGCCAGGACTCCTGCACTAACAGAGGTGTCATGAATGAATGATGAATGAATGAATGATGAGTGAATGAATGATGAATGAATGATGTCCTTTAGTGAGGAGACCCCGGAAGCCGAGCAGAGGAGGGGAGGTGGTTGGTCTGGGTCAGTGCTAGAGTAAGGAAAGCCACCAAATGCTCTGGCTTTTACCTGTATCCAATACAGCAGGAAAGGAACCAGATGTTTGCCAGGAGTTGTGGCTCATGCCTTTAATCCCCGTACTTGGGAAGTATTGAAGCCAGCCTGGTCTACATAGAGTCCCAGGGCAGCCAAGGCTTCATAGTGAGACCCTGTCTCTAAAACAAACCGACAAATATGTATACACACTAATTAATTAGTTAATTAATTGAAGGTCTCAGAGGAGAGAATCATTACTCTGCAGGGAGCTTGGACCCGAAGCAGAGCCTTCAGGTTGGTACTTGCCGTGGCCCCACCTACTCCCGGAACCTCCTGGAGAGTAAAGGCTCACGCTCCTCCCTTCCTGGGGGTGACTCTGCTGCACCCCTGCTGTGCTCCCCAATCTGGGTCAGGAACCACCAGACAGGGTGAGTAAGGTCTGAGGCAGGCAGGGCGAGTAACCGTTATTCATATCACACACTGAAGCATGGCCTTCCTGGGGGCCTGGGGGAGGGGCTGGGGCTGCAGGGGCAAGGGGAGCTGAGGTGGCAGATGTGAGGCAGCTTCTGCTCAGTGGCTGGAGGAGTGGGGTAGCCTGGGGTGCGTTTTGTGCCAGGAATCACACTGGGACTCTTTATTTAGCATGTGAGGGTGGGAGCTTCAAGGCCGGAGCCAACCCTCGTCCCTGAATCTGTTCCTTCTCCCTTACCTTTGCAAACCCCCCGCCGGGTCCAGCATGGTGGCCTACACCCAGAATCCCAACACACCAGAGGCTGAGGCAGGAGGATTTCAAGTTCAAGGACAGTCTAGGCTACAAAGCAAGACCCTGTCTCAAGAAATTAAGAGGCCAGGGATACAGCCCGGCTGGGTAATGCCTGCTGGCCAGGGATACAGCCAGGCTGGTCATGCTTGCCCATCATGGCTGAAGCTTTGGACTGAATCTTCAGCTCTACATAAACTGGGCATGGTGATGAACGCCTGTAATCCTTGTACTTGGGAAGTGGAGGCATGGGGATCAAGAGTTCAAGGTCACTCTCAGTTATGTAGGGAACTAGGGGCCAGCCTAGGCTACCTAGGAAGTTGGAGGCTAGCCTGGGCTACATGAGACATGTTTCAAATAACAAAGAGGAGGAGGGATGGGGGGGCAGAGGGAAGGAGAGAGGGAGGGCGAGAGAGAGAGAGAGAGAGAGAGAGAGAGAGAGAGAGAGAGAGAGAACAGGACATGGCATGGGAAGGGGATTTGGTGCAGGGGTTGGGTAGACCCTACTTCTGTCAAACGTGCCCTTGGTCGCTGGTTGTTGCAGTCTCTGTCTGAGCATGCTGTCTTCTCCTTCCACTGGAGGGTTCTTCATCAAATTAACTACCAAACTAGTGGGAGAATGAAGTCTTCAGTGGTAGGGTCTGCCCCCCCTCCGTGTGAGTGTGTGTGTGTGTGTGTGTGTGTGTGTGTGTGTGTGTGTGTTTCCTCACCTGCCCACCCCAGGCTTGTACCCCGGCATCACACTTTCCTGCTGCGTAGGGGATGGCTTTCTGTCCCTGGGAACACACCACCCAAAGTGGACACCCAGGAAGGCGCTGGGATGGAGGAGTCCCATTTCCTGCTTCAATCTGTTGCTGTCTTCAAGCTGCTCCACCAATGGTCGAGCCTCTGGCTGGCGGCCGGCGCCTGGCTGGACAGGAGGAAATGGAGATGGGGGAGCGGTACATGGTGTCCTCAAGAGCAGAAATTCCACCGGAAAAGAAACAATAAGCTGAGGAGAGTCATTCTCCAGAGAGCAGAGGTCCAGGAGACAGGCAGGACCTTCCTGCCTCAGCAGGATAAACAAGCCCCCTGGGGAAGCCCCAGCGATGCACTACCCTCCAGGTGTGCACGTGGGAGTCTGAGCAGGGGCGGTTGCTGGGGGACGGCTCCTGGGGGGCGGTTCCTGGGGGGTGGCTCCTGGGGGGCGGTTCCTGGGGGGCGGTTCCTGGGGGCGGTTGCTGGGGGGCTGTTGCTGAGGGGCAGTTGCTGGGGGGCGGTCCTCTGCTTTCACACCACGGGAGAAGCTCTCTCTTGCACTGTGGTCTACCCATAGGTAGATGAACTCCCAAGTAGCAGAGTTAAGTTCAGTGGGGGCCAGTGAGATGGCTCAGCCTGTCAAGGAGCTTGCAGCCAAGTCTC
Organism: Peromyscus aztecus; assembly: GCA_902168405.1. Taxonomy (NCBI): domain Eukaryota; kingdom Metazoa; phylum Chordata; class Mammalia; order Rodentia; family Cricetidae; genus Peromyscus; species Peromyscus aztecus. The sequence continues at coordinate 21,124 of CABHPQ010173674.1, read as the reverse complement.
ATGACCAGAGTTCGATCCCTGGAATCCATATGATGTAAGGAGAGAACCAGCTCCCCAGAATTGTTCTTTGACTTCTACGTGTGTGCTGTGGGGAGCATCCCCTTCCCCCACAATAAAATAAATAAATATATTTAAAAAGAATTAGGGTCGAGAGGATGAGAGCAAGGCCAAGGGCAGGCTGAAGAAGCATCTGGCTAGAGAATTTCAACTGTGGAATCCAGGCTAGCCGTAGTGGCCAGGTGCCTTTTAGGGACCAAGAAGGCAGTTCTAGGTTTTAAAGAAATTCAGACAACTCTATGGGTAGAGGGGGTAGATGGATAGAGAAGGCTAGCCCAGAGTCCCTATCTAGGGAACTAAAAAGGGCAACTAACTTCCTCTCTCTCCTCTTTTCCTCCTTTTCTTTCTCTTAAGACAAGATCTAGCCTTATAGCCTGGGTAGACCTTGAACTCTCCCTGTTCCTCCTGCCTCAGCCTCCCCAGTGATGGCATTACAGGGTTACAGGCATGTCACCATGCCAACTCTTCCTTCCTTCAGGGCTCAGACACAGCTTGCCTTCAGGAAAGGTACAGCAGAGCAGGAAGGAGGAAACCTCAAACCTGAAGAAGCCATGCATGGAAGGAACAGAAGAGGCCTACAGGCTACAGTGTCCCTTGGGTTCCCAACCCAGCATGCTGTGCCCAGCAAGACTGGAAAGGGTAGCTTAGGGCCTGGATCAGTGGAAGAGCACCTGCCTAGAATCCCCCAGTGAAGAGCTGGGGTGTGGCTCAGTGGTAGAGCACCTGCCTAGAATCCCCCAGTGAGGGGCTGGGGTGTGGCTCAGAGGTAGAGCACCTGCCTAGAATCTCCCAGTGAGGGGCTGGGGGCGCCATTCAGTAACAGAACACCTAACATTCATGGGGCCCAGTATGCAGAAGCAGGCTGAAGAAAAGACTGATGCCCAGAGTGAGAAAACTTGTTCCCAAAAGTCTGCATTGGTGTTTGGTCCTTTGTTAGTGTGGTCATTTTCCACTCCAAAAACTCACTCATTTTTAAGATTTGGGGGTCCCCTTCCCCACATTTCAATAATGACTGTGGCTAAACCATGTGGGCTCATTGCTTTGGCCAAATCCTGCTTCACACCCATCATTTATTTCTCCGTCACACTGCTCAGAAATGGGTGTGTTTGGCTTCCTCGCATATGCATAGAGAAACAGACACACAGAGCAGCTGATATCTGCCTGTGATCAAAGCTCTCTGAAGAAGCCCAAATCTTGACGACTCCCCAGGATTACTGGAAGTCGGAGATTCTGAAGAGACAAAATGTTGTCGTCAGAGAGCCAGGTTATCTGGGGCATTTCTCAATAACCTCTCTATCTGATCTATCATCTCTGTGACTTAGTAGATAAAACATTTGAGCTCCCAGAACCCACATTTCTCCGTCCCCGGATGTGGGGAGTTGACAGACACCCATGGCCGTGCCTGGCTCTTCCAGTGAGCGCTGAAATTGTAACTCAGGTCCTCAGGCTTCTTAGTCACTGAGCCGTCTCCCCAGCCTACTCCACCTCTGTTTTTGAGACAGGGTCTCTCACTGAACCTGGATCTTGCTGATTCGACTAGGCTGACCCACCAGTACGCTCCTGGGATCTATCTGTCTGCCTCCCCAGTGGTGGGATTTCAGGTGTGTGCCGCTAAGTTTGCTTTTCAGGTGGGTGCAGAGGATCAATCTGGGTCCTCACGTTTGCGTACCAAGTGAACAGTTGGGAGACTGAGCCATCTCCCCAGTGCCTTTTCCAGGCGTTTTGAGCTATCTGGAGCCCTGAGCAACAGTCTCTGATTATTCTTATCAGAATTCTAGGGCGCAGATGCTTTGGTCTTGATTTTGTTTTCTATTAGCCGTCTAGGCGTATCTAGGAGGGAGATGACGGCAAACGGTGTGGTATTTCAGGTCCTTGCTGCCCTGAGGCAGGTGCTGAAGTCAGAGTCCCCAGTCACACTGAGACCCAGGGTTTAGGTTCAGTACAGACCTCAAGGGCCTGGAAACAATTCAGTCAACTTCATAGGAATGTCACAGCTGGGGACGTGCTGGGAAGTAGACCAGGGCCACTTCGGGTCATTAACATGATTTCATCCGCAAAATTTTCCTCTGCCCTGGGGCCCAGAAAAAAAAAATGGAGAGACTTTGAGTCTGTGGAGGGAAAAAGGATAGGCACTTAGATGTATTGTTTTTATTTGTTTTAAATGGTTACTCTTTGTCTTTTTAATATTTATTTGTCTGTGTTAGTATATGTTTGGCACACATGTGTGCAAAAGTGTGTAAAACCCAGCGGTTGACACTGGGTGTCTCCTCTATCACTCCACACCTTACTTAGTATGTTTAAATTTTTAAATTACATCTTATTTAGTGTGTGTGTGTGTGTGTGTGTGTGTGTGTGTAGTGTGTATGCCTGTATGTATATGCTAGACGTTGGAGGTTGGTATCAGGTGTCTTGATTATTATTGATTGCTGATAATTGATGATTCTCCACCTTCCATTTTGAGGCAGGGTCTCTCATTTGAACCCAGTTCTTGTCAATTTCACTAATCTAGCTAGCCATTTTACTCCAGGGATTATCTGACCTTGCCTCTCAAGCTCTGAGATTACAGGCAGCCGCCCCCCCCAACAACCACCCAAGACTTCAGGTGGGTGCTGGGGACCTGAACTCTAACCCTCACATTGGTGCAGCAAACGTTTTCCTGGCTGAGGCCTCTCCCCAACCATCCATCTTATTTCTTGACACATGATCTCTGAGCTCACTGATTCAGCTATGCCGGCCAGCAAGCCCCAGGATCCTCTTGTCTCTGCCTCGTCAGAGTTGGGGTCACAGGCTTCCATATTCTACTGTGTATGGCTTTGTTGTTGGTACTGAGAATTGAACTTAGACCCCCATGCATTTTATTGACAGTTTTCCCTGTCTGCCCGACTCCCTATTCCTGCCAGCTCCCAAAAGAAATTTAAAAAGGGAAGAGGCTTCTAGGCAAGTCTATGACAGTTGCCTCTTAAAACGGGGAATCCAGCAAGGGGTATATGGAGTTTGGGCCAAGCAAGAAAAAGCCCACAGACTTGACTTATGGGTAGTAAGAGTGTGGCACATGGAACAGAAGGGCTTGGAAACGGGGTTGGGGGAGCCCTGCTGGGGGATTGGCACAGGCGGGTGCCTGAGGGAGCCTTTCTCTTCCCCGCCTGTCACTCACCTGCCCCAACCTGCTGTATGAGTCAGCACCAGGTGCTCCCTCCCCTGCAGTTCCAGGGCAGTGATGAGGCCCCCGTTATTCACAGACTGAACCTCAACTCCCAGGGTGCAGCCCAGGCTGCCAGCTCACTGTTCCCATGCAGCTGGCCCCAGATCCAGACAGCCCCGGGTGTGCCCAGGTCAGGCCCCGAAGACAGAGCCCTCAGCTGGCAATCGCTGACCTCCTGAAAGGACTCAGGAAGCTCAGGGTGGCGTAGCCATGATTCCACGGCCTAGCTACCTTCTTCAAGTGAGCCCCAAGGGAATTGCAGAAACCAGTCAAAGCAGGCTTTGAGGTTCAGGAAACGTAGGATCTTCCTTCTCCAAGTCCTGCTTAAAAAAAAATATATATATATATATATATATATATATATAATGTATGGTTTTTTCATTATTAAATGTTTATGTATCATACAAAATGTTTCTTTTTCATTTTAATTTAGTGTTATTTACGTGTGTATGGGTGTTTTGCCTGCATGTATGCCTGTATACCACATGTGTGCAGTGCCTACAGAAGAGGGCCCTGGACCCCCTGGAGGTGGAGTTACAGACAGTTGTGAGCTGCCATGTGAGTGCCGGGACTCAAACCCAGGTCCTCTGGAAGAGCAGCCAATGCGCTTAATCACTGAGCCGTCTCATCTCCAGTCCTTGTGGGTATTTTTGTTTTTGAGATAAAGTCTTATGGAATCCCAAATGGCCTTTAATTCACTCTGTAGCTGAGGATGACCTTGAACTTTGACCCCCATCTCTCCAAGGGCTGAGGATGTGCACAGGCAGATCCAGCTTATGCAGGATGGGGGATGGGATCCAGGGATTCATGCATGCTAGGCAAGCACTCTACCAACTGAGCCACAGCCCCAGATGCACCCCTGCCCTAGTGATGTGTGTGTGTGTGTGTGCACTGCACCCGACTTGGTGTGTGTGTGTGTGTGTGTGTGCGCGCACGCACGTGTGCACACGTGTGTGTATGTTTCATCATGACACTTTCACATATGTGTACTACATGCTTTGTTCAGTCACTATTACTCTCTCTTGCCCCCCTCCCACTGAACCCCTTTTTTTCCAAGCAGCCCCTCTTCTGTTGCCGTGTTTGATCTAAAAAGCACCTGGCTTCCACATGTGTGAAAATCCACCCAACCTTTTCTCTCTGGGTCTGGCTTCCTTCACTTAACACAGTGACGTCTAGTCCCACCCACAGTCCTGAAAATGACATCATGTTGCTCTGTCATCGTCTTTTTAAGACAGGGTCTTGCTATGTAGCACAGACTGGCCTTGAACTCACGATCTTCCTGCCTCGTTTCCCAAGAGCTGGGATTACAGGAATGTACCACCCCACCTGACTTACTTTTCTTTCTTTAAAGTAAGTTATTACATTATTGTACGTCTTGTGGGGGAGCACACCCGTGGAGGTCAGAGGATGACTTTGGGGAGTCGGTTCTTTCCTTGCACCATGTGGGGGTCCCAGGGATAGAATTCGGGTGGTGAGGCTTGCCAGCAAGCGCCTTTACCCACTGAACCGACCCGCTGGCCTGTGTTGTGTCTGTAAAACTCCCTTGTGTGGAGATGATGAGTTCTACTGTAGACCAGCACGCGCTTCCCCTATCTCTGAACTTAAGTCGCTGACGCCGATCTCAAAGTACATTGTTTCTTCAGGAAATGGCGTGCCAAACTTTGTTTTGCTCTTGTCTGGTGTTGGAAGTGGCTCACTGACTTGGGGGAAATGAGTGTGGAGATGGGAGGCAGGACCTGAGCGTGGATAAAAAGTTCTGGAAACTCCCAGTTACTCTTTCTGAGAATCCCAAGGGGCTCGCAGGTGAGAGGTTATGTTGTGTCTAGAATGCCTGGCTGCCTTTCCGGGCTGATTCAGGGCCACGGTCAGTGGCCTCGCAGCAGGTGGAAGGCAGGAAGGATTTGGCTGGACAGAGCTTAACTACCCTGCAGAGATAGTTCCAGCAGCTGTACAGATGTGTGTGTGTGTGTGTGTGTGTGTGTGTGTGTGTGTGTGTGATGAGCAACTGCCGGGTCTATGTTTTCTGTTTTGTTTTTATGAGACAGGATCTGACTTCATACCTCAGGCTGGCCTATAACTCATGATCTCCTGCCTCAGCCTCCTGAGTGCTGGGATTACAATTGTAGGTGTGTGCCATGTTAATTACAGGGCATCCCTGAATATGATGAGTTTCTTTTGAAATAAATATGGGTTGTTGTTGGTGATGATGATGCAGTACTAGGGATTAAACTTAAAAACTCCGGCATGCTACCAAAGCACTCATGTTATTGTATGTGTGAGCGTGGACATGCATGTTCCTTGCATGCATGAGGAGATCAGAGCACAGTTTCAGCGAGTCCATTCTCTCCTTCCACCGTGGGTTCCAGGGACGCAACTCAGGTCACCAGGATTGCGTGGTGTCTTAGTCAGGGTTTCCATTGCTGTGAAGAGACACCATGACCACGGCCACTCTTATAAAGAAAAACATTTCATTGGGGCTGGCTTCAGTTCAGAGTTTCAGTCCATTATCATCATGGCGAGAAGCATGGCAGCATGTAGGCAGATGTGGTGTTGGAGAGGGAGCTGAGAGTCCTGCATCTTGATCTGCAGCAGCAGGAGACTGCGAGCCACACACTGGGTCTAGCCTGAGCATAGGAGACCTCAAAGTCTACCTGCACAGTGGCACACTTCTTCCAACAAGGCCACGCCTACCCCAACAAGGCCACGCCCACTCACAGTGCCGCTCCCTGCAGGCCAAGCATTCAAACATAAGAGTCCATGGGGGCCGTTCCTATTCACGCTTTTGCCCGCTCAGCTCTCTTGCCAGCCCCCATGTTGGCATTCTTCATTTCGTTTACTTGTTCCTGGCGTCTCAGGATACGTCTAACAATGTTCATTTTACAAATGGAGCGCAGAAGTTCTGCGGAGGTCACGCCACCAGTGAGCAGCGGGGTGAGTGGTGGTCGGAATTCAGTCCAGCTCTGCTCCCCGTGCTCTCCCTCCAGGGAGAAGAGGGGTGTATTAATGACGACGTATGACGTCACTGCGACAAATCACCCGAGGAAAGCAACTTAGGGGAGAGACGTTGTTTTGGCTCCAGGCTGTGGAGAGATGTCAGTCCATCGCGGTGGGGAAGGCCGGGCGGCAGGGGCGCGGGGCCAGCCAATCACATTTCATCTGAATACAGACAGCAGAGGGAGAGGGAACAGGAAGTGGGGCTGGGTTAGGAAAACCTAACAATCCCACCCCCACACACACACACACACACACACGGATGTCCTTCCCCCAGCGAGGCTCCACCTCCTGAAGGTTCGCTAACCTTCCCAAACAGCGCCACCACCACCTGGGCACGAAGGGTTTAAACACGTGAGCCCATGGGGGGCATTTTCTCACTCAAACCACCGCAGAGATAAACCTTCTATACTGGGACAGAGGCCTAGGAGAGAGGGAGGGCTGAGATCCGTGTGACAGGATGTCCTAGAAGGCAATCCTCTGAGCAGGCCTGGGAGGGACGGTCTAGCTGAGACTGAGGTGGGAGACCCACCTTCCGCTGCGGTGGCGGCTCCGTGTCGTGGGCTAGGGGCATGGACCGTGTAAAGAGAGCTAAGCTTCCTGACTCAGGAATGTGATGTGACCAGCTGCCCGGAGCTTCCTCCGCCATGATGCCCCTGCCGCAGTGGACTGCACCCTGGAACTGGGAGCCAAAATGAGCCCTTCCTCTTTGGTCAGGTACTTATTATATATATATATTTTTTTTAACTTCATTTTATTTATTTTTGTGTGATGTGTGTGTGTGAGCCTGTGTGTGCATATTTGTGCCACGATGCATATATGGAGGTCAGATGACCGCATTCTACCACGTGGGTTCCAGGGATCAAACTCAGGTCGTCAGGCTGGGTGGCAAGCGCCTCTACCTGCTCAGCCATCTCGCTGGCCCTGGGTCAGGTCTTTCGTTGCAGCCACAGAATAAGTAACTACCACAGGTGGACAGGACAGGAAGCCGCTTGTGGAGGAGCCCTGCGCCTGGTCCATACCCAGCGTGCAGCCTTGGTAGCTTAGACTTGGCAGCTGTGGCCCTCAGCTGAGGACGAAATGGTAGGAAATGAGCTTCAGGGGGAAATTCCAGTCTTGATTATTTGAAGAGGCAAAACCTGGCACGGTGCCCTGACTGGGAACACCCTGATAGTCCAAGTTTCATTTCTGTGGCTGTGGTAAAATAGACTTACAGAAGGCGACTTAAAGGCAGAGAGCTTTAAAAGTCTGGTGACATCACACCCGCAATCAAGAACAGAGAAATGAATGCAGACGAGCGAGCTCACAGCCCAGGATCTCCTGTCTAGGGAATGGTGCTGCCCTCGCTGGGGCTCGGTCTCCCACATCAATTAACATCATAAAGAAAATCCCCCGCCCCCAGACTTGCCCACAGGCCAACCTGATCTAGACAATCCCTGGTTGAGACTTTCATCCCAAGTGTTTCCAGGTTGTGTCAAACTCACAAAACTAACCATCACATCCCTTCTCCCATGTAGACACGGATGAGGATGATCTCCCCTGGTCCCATGCAGAGTCCCATGTATGAGTTTCCAACAGGGACACCGGTTCTCCTTGGATGAAGTCTCACAGCTCTGTGTCTCCCCAAGCATAGGCTGTGCATCTTCAAATCTGCTAATGCTCTTGATCTACCCCCCTCCCTTATTTGTTTTTAGACAGGTTTCTACTATGAAGTGCTGGCTGGCCTGAAACTCTCTCTGTAGACCAGGCTGGCCTCAGACTCACAGAGATCTGCCTGCCTCTGCCTCGCAAGTGCTGGGATTAAAGACACGCGCCACCACACGTGGCCTCTCCCATCCTTCTCACAAGGGCCACCTAGGAACATGTAACTGAGGAGAGGCCAATGTCTGCCATAGCCAGATTGGATCAGTTTTCCCCCTGTGTTCTGGTAAGGCCTAAAGTTTACATGAATTCATGCCCCAAGTAATTTGTCTGGTCAGTATTTTCCTTTTAAAATATTTTAAAATTATTTTTTAAAATTTATGATTATATGTGGTGTGTGTGTGTGTGTGTGTGTGTGTGTGTGTACATGTATGGAGGTCAAAGGACAATTCTGTGGATCGTCTCTCCTTTTGCCCGTGTGTGTGGCATCCTGGAATTGAACTCGGGTCATCAGGTTGGAAGCACGGCCTTTACCAGTTGAACCCTCTCAAGGGCCCCACCTTTTTTATTTTAAATTTTTATTTATTTATTTTTTGTGGGTGAGTGTTTCACCTGCATGCATGTCTGAGTACCACATGTATACGTGGTACTCTCAGGGTCCAGGAAGGGTCTGAGAGAGAGCAGTTCCAGACAGTTGTGAGCCGCCATGTGGGTGCTAGGAATCAAACCTGGGTCCTCTGGAAGAGTAGCCAGCGATCTTAACCACTCTTCAATGCCCATCTTATTTTTTGAGTCATGATTTCTTGCTGACCCTGGAACTCTCTGATTTGGCTAGATGAGGCTGGCCAGTGAGCTCCAAGGCACTACCTGTTTCTGGAAAGTGCTGACGTTACTTGGGTGCACAGCCTTGTCTGGCTTTTACACGGGTTCTGGGATTTGAACCAATGTTTTCATGTTTGCGCTTTAACCAACGGGGCCACCTCCCTGGCCCCTTTTCTGCTGTTTCGAAACAAGGTCTCACTGTGGAGACCAGGCTGACTGGACATCGTAGCTATCCTCCTGCCTCTGCCTCCTGAATGCTGGGATTATAAACCTGTCCACCGGGCACGGCTGGTCAACATTTTCCTTCCCCAGAATCGTCACACATAACCTGAAATCACCTGCAGAATTTTTCCTTCTACCTTTACGGGCAACTTTTCTTTGACTGCAAAGATTTTTTTTTTCTTCCTCTTTAGAAAATAAAAGCTGGTGGGTGGATGGGGGCTGGTAGAGGACTGAAGAGACACACCCAGTGTTACACACTGTAAATAGAACCCTTTGGTTCCCATATTGACGTTTGGAAAGAAGGCCTGGGGAAGTAATACTAGATGAAATCCTAAGCGTGGGGCCGCTGCCCGCCTCTTAGAAGACAAGAGACATGACACAGGCTTCTTCTGTTTCATCATAAGACGTCTGTCATGGTAATGTAGCAAGAAGACCCCATCTGATGTCAGGGCCAAGTCCTTGAACTTCCTCTCGTCTGGAACTGCAAGCTAAGCAAACCCACTGTTTTGTGTTGTTTATTGAGACAGGGTCTCTGTCTGGAGCTGCCTTGGAGCTCAGTGTGTAGCCCAAATTGGCCTCAAATCCTCTGGCTCAGTCTCATAAGTGAGCCACTGTACCCAGCCACTTATAAATAATGGCCGGTCTCAGGCATTTTGTTATAGCAACAGAAAACGGGTGGTTAATTTTTTTGCATGGCTTTGTCTTGTACACATAAACATCTATTCATCTCAGATAGGAAGAGTTCCAACGAACCAAATAAAGGCTTCTGTCCAAGACCAGCCTGATGAACCAAGTGAATTTATTGGGGTAACTTTCAGGGGCCTGGGTGACTCACAGGTGGCTGCATCCCTGGAAAGTCCCCTAAGTGACTTACAGACAACTACAGCCTGGAAATGTCCCACCCTGGTTCATTGTCTACCATGTATAGAGTGGGGATTGGAATGTCCAGGAGGGGAGGGGCCTCATGTCCTGATCTCGGGAGGTCATCATAATGCCTCAGCTTTATTATGGTGGAGGTCATGTTCAACCCAGAGGAAAGAACTATGCTGCCCAGGTCAAGGCCACTGCAGAGATGAGGCAGCCAGAGTGTGTGGGTTTGTATTCAAACTGGCCCGAGGCATGTGGACCCAAGGACCCCCCTGCTCTTAAACCAGAACTGGGGCAAGATGCAAGCACACTCTCCACAGTGAACCCCTAACTCTGATCCCTGCCCTAGACAGACTGCGCGGTGGCTCCCCAAAGCTCAAGTGCAGGGAAGGGGAACTCACTCCAAACCAATTTTCTGTGGGTTTCCTGCTTGGGAGGCTGAACTCCAGCACGGGAAAGGCCCTGCTGACCATAAAGCACCAGGGAGCCAGGAGGAAGGGTGTGGTGCGGGGATGCCTCATTTGGTGAAGTGTTTACCATGAAAATATAAGGACCTAGCTTTGAGCCCCAGAACCTACATAAAAGTCAGGCATGAGGGTGCACGCTTGCAATCCCCATCCTGGGGAGGCAGAGACCGGAGAATCCCTGGGCCTGGCTGGCCAGCTGGTTCAGTCAAATTGGTGAGCTCCAGGCCAATGGGAGATCTTGTCTCAAAGGAGGTGAGTGGTGTTCCTGAGGACACCTTCCAAGGATGTCCTCTGACCTACACACACACACACACACACACACACACACACACACACACACACGAATGCTTACATACACGTTCATCCCTACATACGTGAACATTAGCAGTTAAGAGGACATCCTTCTCCTAGAGAGGACCAGAGTTCAGTTCCCAGAGCCTCGTCAGGTGGTTCGCACCAGGTGACTAACTCCAGCCCCAGGGAATCCAGGGCTCTCTTCTGGCCTCCATGGGGACTGAACATGCAGATACCCCTCCCCCAACACACACACACACACACACACACACACACACACACACACACACACGCATGCACGCATGCACGCACACACACGCACATGCACAGAGGGATCATTTAATAAATAAATAAATCTTAAAGACAGAAAACAACAATAACAACACACAAGCTCCAAGACACCAGGTCCTCTTGTCTCTGCATGTGGAGGGCAGGGAACAACCTGAAGCCTCAGGCTAGCTCGAAGGCAGATCCCCTTCCCCATCATCTGCCACCCACACCCCCCCACCCCCAACATCAATTTCTATTTCTCCCCAGACAAAATGAATCTGCACATCAGAGCAAAGAAATATGGAGGGGGCTGGAATAGTGTCCCGTGAGAAGTTGGAAAGACATACACACACCTCCACACATCATACACACAGAGAGAGAGAGAGAGAGAGAGAGAGAGAGAGAGAGAGAGAGAGAGAGAGGGAAGAGAGAGAGAGGAGAGAGAGATTGGCCAGCCATCAGATATGGAGTGTGGTATAGCTTTCTCTTGTTGGGGTGTGGTAACAGTTGGCCTCAGTAGGCCCCGAGGGCTCTTGTCTGCCTGACTCCTGGTGATTCTGCATGTTACATAATTGCGTACACTCTCCTTTCTCAGCATGGAAACAGGCATAGCAGTACGGCCAACCTTGTAGAACCGGGAAGGAGAGAATTTAGATAACACACACAGTGAGTAGTAAAGGGCCTGGCTTAGACTTGGTGCTCCTAGGTACCATTGTCCGTCCGTCTGTCCATCCATCCATCCATCCATCCATCCATCCATCCATCCACCCCCCCGTCCGTCCATCCATCCATCCATCGACCCATCTGTCCATCCGTCCGTCCATCCATCCATCCTTCCATCCATCCACCCGTTATCCATCCATCCTTCCATCCATCTGTCCATCCATCCATCCATCCATCCATCCGTCCGTCCATCCATCCATCCTTCCATCTATCCATCCATCCATCCATCCATCCGTCCGTCCATCCATCCATCCATCCACCCATCCGTCCACCCATCCATCCACTATATTCTATGTATATCTCAGAAATCATTCTTTCTACATTTTAACTTGTTTTAATTACTTTGTGTGTGTGTGTGTGTGTGTGTGTGTGTGTGTGTGTGTATGATGTGTGTGTGCATGCATAAGTGTGCCTCTGTGTGTGTGTGCATGTATGATGTGTGTGCGCATGCATAAGTGTGTCTGTGTGATGTACGTGCACACACGAGAAAGATGTCTGTGTCCTGCTCTGCCACTCTGTCTCACGCCTTTGAGGTGGTGTCTCTCACTGTACCTGGAGGTAGGCAGGAATCCCCAGTGATCCCACTTGTCTCTACCCCACCTTCCCCCACAGCACTGGGGTTCCAGGCTTGTATGTATACCTGGCTTTTTTAGGTGGGTGCTAGGGAATCGAACTCAGGCCTTCATGTTTGTGCCCCAAGTTTCTCTTACCCACCGCACCATCTCCTCAGCCTCTCAGGAGTTATTCTAAGGAGTTACCATCTATCCATGACTGAACAGAGTTCCTAGCGGGTGTGGTGGGACATAGCTTCAACCCCAACATTCAGGAGGCAGCGACCGGAGGATCCTGAGTTTGTGTCCAGCTCAGGCTGCATGGCAAGGCCCTGTTTCATAAAGCAGAAAGGAACCTGTGTGGTGGTTCCTCCATACAATCCCAGTACTTGGGAAGCTGAGGCAGGAGGATTGTCGCAACTTTGAAGCCAGCCTGGGCTGCAGAATGAGACTCTGCCTCAGGAAACAACGACCACCAAAAAACAAAACCAAACCAAAATAAAAAACGCAACCATCCCACAAAACAAAAAATAAAAACCCAGGGCAGAGTTGGGGCTGTATCTCTGTTCTGCGGGTCTTTGCTTGCCTAGCATGATCCCCAGCACTACATAAACTGTCTGTGGTGGTGCACCCCCATAATCCCAACCATTGGGAGGCAGAAGCAGGAGGATCAGAAGTTCAAGGCCATCCTCAGCTACAGAGCGAGTTTGAGGCCAGCCTGAGCTATCTGAAACTGTTTCAAAAAACACTCAGTAGAAAGCTCTTCTGGGTAAGCTTGCCATCTTTTCTCCCCAGACAGGAGCTACCTCATTTTTACTCATACTTACCTCCCAAGGAAAAGGGATCCCTGTGTTTGGCCCCAGGGCCTCACCCCAACTACGGAGTTGCCAGGAACCCCTAAGGTCTGGTTCAGGTTGAACTAAAACAGCTAGACTTGCCACAGACTCATGATGTGTTTTCTCAGCCTGCAGACCTCTAAGGAGTACCTGCCCTTGGCTGAGTCAGAGTCCTTATCCTGTTATGCATAGAAGCCTGTCCATGCCAACAAGGCACTGGGATGCCAGCAAGGGCCAAGGTTGGAGGGAGATGGCCTGTGTGGCCTTCTCTTTGAATGACCACGCCACGGCCGTGGCTTCTCTCTCTCTGAGGATGCAATTCTTCTTCTCAATTCCTTCCAGCTTTCATTCCGTTCCCTTCTCCTATCCATGTGTGTTCTTTGTTTGGAACAGTCTTGCTATGCAGCCCAGGCTGCCCCCTTAAACTCCACAATCCTCCTGCCTCCACCTCCTAGGTGCTGGGGTTACAGGTGTGGGCCACCATGTCGAGCTGGGGATGCTCTCCCCACCATCACCCCCCCCCCCAATAGTTCATTGAACCATCCCTATGACTCTGGAGAAGAGAAAATAGACATTATTACTTCTGAGTCTGCAATGATGTTTTTGGAGTTGGCCCCTGAGAAAAGTCAATCCTGATGACCTCCCTTCCCAGCTCCTCAATACAGGCAGGAAGCTAGAATCATCATCCATCCAGCATGTCCCCGGCCTGGGATGAGTCTCTCCACCCCCATGTCTCTCTCTGTCTCTCCTGCTCTCTCTGGGACCCAGCCTCTCCCCGTAACAAGGCTTTTCTCCAGAGCTGTGGGCGGCAGAGGTGGCCCCTGGCTCTGGTGTAGCTGAGTGCGCAGCAGGATGAGCAGGCTTGGCTGGAGGAGGCTCGTGGCCGCATGGCTCGCTGCACGAGCCCCTCGTGGGTCTGACCACAGAGGCAGGCGCTCCGCCTTGGGGTTGGAAGCTGGGAACTGGTTGTTCTCTCCTGTAATCTTGGCTCACATGGACGGAGGCTGTCTCCTGTCGCCAGGCCCCCTCAGCTTGCTGCTGAGTCACGTTCCCCGGGGTTCGTCCCGGCGCCCAGGTCCAGGCTTAGTCATCGGAGAATGAATTGCAGAATTCTTCTGTAGGCTGTCACTGCAGCAGTGAGGCCCTGTCCCCGAGCCAGGCCATTCACAGCATTCCCTCCTAGGCTGTCATTCTTTCTCCTTGTTGGGGGTCCTGGCTGGGAGAGCGAGGCTGGAGAGGGAGCCGGGAATGGGAAATGTCTCAGGACTACCCTCCTATACCCCCATGGCAGACTTCTTCAAGGCCTCCATTCTCTTTTGTTCACTGTGTCTTCCTGTTTTGTGTGTGGGCGTTCCTGAGCACGTGTGTGCCAGCGTGAGGGAGCGGAGACCAGAGGACAGCCATGGCTGTCTGTCCTCAGGCACCATTCACCTTGTATTTTTGAAACAGGGCCTTAGACTCCAGAGATCCACTCCAGAGAATCCAAGACTCTAGAGCTAGGATTATAAGTGCATGCTACCATGTCTCTCTTTAAAAAAAAAAAATTACATTATGTATTTATTGAGTATGGTGTGCATGCGTGTGTGTGTGTGTGTGTGTGTGTGTGTGTGTGTGCGCGCGCGCGCGCGCGCGCATGCCACTGCATATATGTGGAGGTCAGAGGACAGCCTGAGGGAGTCACTTTTCTCCCTTCTACCCTGTGGGCTTCAGAGACTGAGCTCAGGTCATCGGGCTTGGCAGCAAACATCTTTACCTGCGGGGCCATCTTCCTGGCTCAGTGCCTGGCTTCCAGGAAGGCGTAGATCAGCAGTGGCTCCATTTGTCCAGCAGAAGAAGCTGAGCTGAGAGGAGGCTGGACCACAGGGGGCCATTGTGTCAGTTGCTCTGGCTTTTGCAATGTCCCCAGGGAATCTGTGCGGCCACCCTGGGAGTGACCACCAGGCAACCATGACAATCTGACTCTGCTTCTCTGGTCCTGGTGTGGCACATTCTCCATGTCTGTGAACTCATCTGCCTTGGTTTGGATCTGAAATGTCTCCCACGGCCTCATGTTTTGAGATTTTATTTATTTATTTTCAATTATGTGTGGATGTGTGTTTGAGTATGTACACTTGCATGCAGTACCCAAAGAAGCCAAAAGGGGGCGTCAGATCCCCTGGAGCTAGAGTTAATGGAGGTTATGAGCAGGTGGGTGCTGGGAACTGAACTCAGGTCCTTTGCCAGAACAGTACAGGCTTTAACTGCTGAGCCATCTCTCCAGCTCCAAGCTTTCTGTCCTTGGCTTGTGGTACTATTCTGAAGACTATGGGGGCCTTTAGGAGGTGGGGCCTGGCTGGTGGAGTATGTCACCAAGGGTGGGCTTTGGAATGTAACATCTGCCCTTGGCTTCAGTCTGCACTACCTGGTTTTCTCCCATACGTGGAGTCTTCCTCACACACTCCCATTGCCACGGCAGACCGAGACCTCTGAAACTGTGGGCTGATATGCTCTGCTCCGCCCTTGTCTCTGCAGGGTCACTGTGTGTGTGTTTTTGTGTGTGTGTGTGTGTATAGCTGTGTGTATGTGTGGGGTGCATATACACATGTAAGCCAGAAATCAGCATTAGGTGTCTTTCTCAATTGCTCTTTCAAACACGCGCGCGCGCACGCGCGCGCGCGCGCGCGCACACACACACACACTTTATGTTATTTTGTATTTGTGTGGGGGTGGGGGTGGGGGGCACACACATGCCATGGTGGACATGTGAAAGCCAGCGGACACCTTACAGGAGTCACCCTTTCCTCTACCCCGTGGATCCCAGGGATCAAACACCGGTCATTAGGCTTGGTGATAAGCACCTGCTGAGCCATCTTGTGGCTGTATAACTGAGAGAGGATCCCTCATCTAGCTGGAAGCTCACTGAGGCAGCTAGGCTAGCTAACCAATGAACTACAGGGATCTGCCGTCTCACTCCCCGGCACCCGGGATCACAGACGTGCATCACCAAGCCAGGTTTTTTTGTGGGTGCTAGGGGTCTGAATTCAGTTCCCCCTGTGTGTTTGGCAAACATTTTACTCACTGAGCTATCTCCTCAGCCCCTGTGAGGTAATTTTAGTCACAGCCAGTGTCGGATAGCTTTTTTTTTTTTTTTTGTCAACTTGACACAAACTAGAGTCATCTAGGAAAAGAGCCTGTCAGCTGAGGAGCAGACTCCATCAGACTGGCCAGCAGGGAAGCCTGTGGGGGCATTTTCTTGATTGACCTTGATGGAGGAGGGTCCAGCCCACTATGGGTGGTACCACCTGTGGGCAGATGGATCTGAGTTGCATAAAAAAGCAGGCTGAGGGGCTGGGGATTTAGCTCAGTGGTAGAGAGCTTGCCTTGCAAGTGCAAGGCCCTGGGTTCGGTCCTCAGCCCCGCAAGAAAAAAAAAAAAAAAAAAGCAAGCTGAGGGTCTGGAGGGATGGCTCAGCAGTTAAGAACACTGGCTGCTTTCCCACAGGACCCGGGTTCGATCCCTAGTACTCACATGGCAGTTCACCCACAGCTCTAACTCCAGTCCCAGGGGATCTGACCTCTGGCCTCTGAGGGCACTGCACACATGTGCCACACAGACTTACATGCAAGACAAATATCCACACACATAAAATTAAAAAGAAAAATGTGTGTTTAAAAAAGGGCAAACTGAGCAAGCCAGGGAGAGCAAGTCAGTAAGCAGAATTCCTCCATGGTCTCTGCATCAGCTCCTGCCTCCAGGTTCCTGCCTCGGCTTCCCCTGATGAGGACAAGCTGAAATAAACCCTTTCCTCCCCAAACTGCTTTTGGTCACGGCACCTTCCTCACAGCCACAGAGAGCAGACCAGGCCAGTCACACAGAAGTAATCACCACAGAAATAGTTCCAGAACTTTATTGAGAAACAGGAGGTACAACATAGGCAACGTGAGTCTTCACAGCATAGGCACTTGGTCCCATGGCATTGGAGAGAAGTGGGCAAGGCTGACCCTCAGGCCGTCTTCACGCCACCCCCTCCTGGCCCCTAGGATAACCCGCTACAACTTCCCGAAGTTCCAGCTTCTTCTGGTCCTCTTCTCTACACAGGCCCACCCTCCTCTACTTGGTCACCAAGATACCTCACCGGGTGCATCAGGAGAGACCGACATCAGTGAATGTTCTCTGCTCCTCCAACCCCAGGTGTCTGGAAGTCCCTGAAGATCTAACCTTTCTTCCCCTCTGGTGCATTTTGATAAACTAAGTCCCCGAGTCAATTGGATGGGCTGATTCTGGTACCGTCTGTCCAGCCCACTTCTGAACAACCTCAGGGTGCTCTCCCTGGCAGCTTAGCCCCAGCTAGGGTAACGCAGCTTTCTCCCCATTTCACAGGTCTGCACCCCTTCTCCAGTTCCCAGTGAAAAGACTGTTTCCACCCTCAACTTCCCTGCCAAAGAGAGATGGCCAGGCAGCTTGACCCTGACACCCCTCAATCAAACTCTGCCTCTAGCTCAGATCCCCAACGTTTTCCATTTCCTTAAAAACAAATTTTTAAACACTTCCCTTGACCGTCTGTACGTTCAGAATTGTGCCCATAGGGATTGAGGAAATGATACCACTTCACGGATAGAACAGATCCACAGTGAGAGAGCATCATCTTGCCCCACCGCCCCCGAATCATATTTTCTCTAAACTACAAAGATAGGCCACTCTTGACATTTTTTTTTCCCACTTTCCTAAAATGGCGACAGTAATTGGTCCTCATTGGGAACAGCCGATTCCCAGCCAGCTTGGAGGATGGCCCTGACTCTCAGCCAGCTGGGCTGTTGGTCCCCTGTGCTTCTGTGGTCACTTGTGTGTTTTGGTGAGTGGCTTGTTTGTATAACTTCTGGAAATTAAAACAAATATTATCCCCAGGAGAAGTAGGTTTACAATGTAGCCTTAGCCAGACTTTCTTAGGAATGTTATTTTTCCTTTTCCTTTTTTTTTTTTTTTTGGTTTTTTTCAAGACGGTTTCTCCGTGTAGTCCTGGCTGTCCTGGAACTCACTCTCTAGACCAGGCTGTCCTTGAACTCACAGAGATCCGCCTGCCTCTGCCTCCCGAGTGCTGGGATTAAAGGCATGCGCCACCACTGGCCAGAATGTTATTTATTTTTAATTATGTGTATGTGTGTGGCTCTATGTGTAAGTAAGTGCAGGTGTCCTTGGAGGCCAGAAGATGGCGCTATATCTCCTGGAGCTGGAGTTGCAGGCTGTTGTGAGCCACCTGATGTGGGTGCTGGGAATTGAACCCAGATCCTCTGTGAGAGCAGCAAGCACTCTTAACCACTGAGCTACCTCTCCAGCCCTTGTTTTGAAACCAAGTCTCACCCTGTAGCTCAGGCTGGCACGATCTCCACGCTTCAGCCTTCCCAGCATCCGGGTTACAGGTATACCATCACGCCCAGCTCTTGGGCCTGTACGTCACAACACATGCTTGCAACTCCTCCCATTCAGGCCTACTCCAATGAAGGAGCAGAGCCATCTGAATATAAAAAACACAGACATGTTCTCTGTTGCCTTGCCTCCCTCCCCAAACAACATTGGCCTGTCCCCAATCACATACAACCTGGACCGTTGCAATCAGGAAGAGAATAACTGATCCAGTTGCTATGTGGCTAAGGTATTGGTGGAAGACAAAGAATGATTCTGAGTCTGGGTGGGATTCACCAGGATTCCCAGGTCAGTTAAGGTGTGGATTTCTACTTCCAAATTATGCTCAAGGTCACCCTTCCCTCACCCTCCACATTCTAGTGTGTGGTGCCTTCCAACTGCCACCCATTTGAGTTCACACTTCCTTTCATCTTCCAAGGCCCCCCCGAAGCCCTTGGTTCTGTCTCTTAAACATTTGTGGGATTCTCTTTCAGAACCAGGTACCTCCCTCTTCCTGGCACTGGGTATTGAATCCAGAACCACTACCACTGAGCCACACCCCAGCCCCTCACTGGGGGATTCTAGGCAGGTGCTCTCTATCCCCAAGCACTCTTTATTTCTCACTCTGAAATATGGTCTAGCCAAGTTACAGAGGCAGGACTACAATCCCCTATCCTCCTGCCTCAGCCTCCCAATTTGTCTCACTACCAGGCCTGGCTCCATTTCTAAAGGCCTCTCACTGAATTAACCCCCACCCCACCCCCTCCAGGTTCCCGTGCGCCTCTGCAGCGCTGCCGCTACCCAAAACAGCACAGAAACCCCTAGAACCTTGTCCCTTACTCCCCTT
The DNA here is from genome assembly GCA_902168405.1 of Peromyscus aztecus. Taxonomy (NCBI): domain Eukaryota; kingdom Metazoa; phylum Chordata; class Mammalia; order Rodentia; family Cricetidae; genus Peromyscus; species Peromyscus aztecus. The sequence continues at coordinate 1,955 of CABHPQ010173674.1, read as the reverse complement.
TCTAAAAGAAGCTAGAAAACCACAATCCTCTCTGTTTTTGAAGTCTCGCCTTAGAAGGCGCAACAGTGCCCCCTACTGGAGACTTCCCATCAGCCAAGATTTCTACACAATTTGGCTTAAAAGGCCGTGGCCGAACAGTCTGACCCCCTCTCTACACGTTAATTCACTTCACAGACATTTATTGAGACTTACAGTTGGCTATCACGCTACCTGAAGAGACTCAGGATGATACACACACTATCTGGGCCTTCATACAACTCCTCGGATCCCACCCCGTTCTGTAACCCCACCACTTGGTCTGGATGGGTCGGGAGAATTCAGCCAGACTTCCCGAACGCTGGGAACTTCACAGCCATCCTGTCACCTGTGGAGACCACTCGGTCTCGAAAAAACAATCCTCCGGCCCTCATCCCTACGTGTTAGAGTTAACCGGAGTGCACTACCACATCTGGCCCAGTGGTTAGTTATTCTTAAATAGTATTTATAGAAGCATATTTTCTTGAAGTACTCAAGCATATAATACTCACTGAAAAAGAAATGTGCAGGTGTGAATACCAGCTCAAAATAACTCAAAAAGACGTAACCTCCGAAGTCACTGGCTATTTACAGATTAGGAATCCATTGTCTGCTCGGTAGCTATTCAGACATCTCTCACCTGTTGCTGGCACTGTGCGGTCAGAATGCCCCAGTCCGCCACCCTCTTTTCTTGTGTGTGCAGGCACAAGGTCTAGGGGACACCAAGTGTCCTTCCCTGTTACTCTCCACCTATAACTCCAACACAGGGTCGTTCACTGGACCTGGCGCTAGCCTGGCAGCAACCAAGCCCTGACTCTGCCCCTCCCCACCCCACCCCCCTTATAGCTCTGGTACATGTGGCCACACCTGGCTTTTTGTATGGGTGCCGGGGATTCGAACTCAGGTCCTCGCACTTGTATAGCAAGCATTCCTACCCACCGAGCCAGCTCCCCAGCCCCGCACTCCCTCTCCTCTCTCCCCTGATGACTGCACCACATCCCATTTATTTCTTCCAAATGCTTCCCATAGTTGTTATCCACATGAGTTCATTCTTCCAACAGACCCACAGCCTACTCAGCCGTCACCCCACCATGGGGCAGTTAGTTTCCAGTTAATAACAGCAAACATTTTTCTGCCCCTGAATTATTTCTCCAGAATGTATTCCCCAAGGTGGGATAACATCCCCCCCCCCCGCCCCCCAGTGCTAGAGAGGGAACAGGAATCAAGGAAGCACTCCCCCACTGCGCCACTCACTGGGGAATTCTAGGCGGACCCTTCAGCCCTCAGCCCCCCGGTGGATTCTAGGCAGGCTGAGATTAATGTAGTTTTACAATCATTTAAAAAAAAAAAAACCTGTGGCAAATATTGCCAAATGCCTCTCCGGGAGGCATCAGTTTACAGTGCCAGGAATCTACGTGTTTCTTCAGAACACATTTTTAACTTTATCTCTGGCGCATGCCAGTGGTTTTATTTAGCGAATTCGTTTTCATTTTATCAGCCCTTGCTAGTAGATACTCCCCCCCTGGGTGCGTGAACTATTTTGTCTTTGTCTAAACAGGTCTCTTTTTTAAAGGGGTGCACTGGTGATTCAGCTTTTCCTGATCAAATCAAAATTCCATGTTGTTTTGTAATCTTACTGGCTTCCATGTCTTTCTTTGTGCTTTGCTGTGCATGTATTTTTATATTTGTTTTAGATTTTTTTTTTGCTTGTTTGTTTGTTTTTAAAGCCAAGGTCTCATGTAGCCTAGGCTGGTTCTGAATTTGCTATACAGCCAAGGATAACCTTGAACTTCTGATTCTCCTGCTAGGATTACAGGTATGTACTAGACCTGTTTTTATTCAGTGCTGGGGATCAAACCAGAGCTCCGAGTGTGCTAGGCAGGCACTCTGCCAACTGAGACTATAACCCCATCTGCTTTTTGTTTCTGTGGGTCTTACTA
>CABHPQ010173673.1:0-40007 GCA_902168405.1 Peromyscus aztecus | reverse complement strand
CGAGACAGAGTTTCTCTGTGTAGCTTTGCGCCTTTCCTGGAACTCACTTGGTAGCCCTGGCTGGCCTCGAACTCACAGAGATCCGCCTGCCTCTGCCTCCCGAGTGCTGGGATTAAAGGTGTGCGCCACCACCGCCCCGCTGTGATTTCTTTTCTTAATTGCCCATTAAGACTGCAAATAAGTCACAAGGGACTAGCCCTTAGTTCAAACAGTGTGAAATATGACATTCTATTAGTCATTTCTCAGACAGCGGACATGAATTCATTGTAACCCGTAATTCAGTGATTCAAACAAATTACCTTAATGTCCAATACAAGAACAAACAAAAAGCTCACTTAAAATTTTAAGACTAGAAAATATAATGTTGGTTGTTTAAAATGACTGGCCTGCAGGCAAGGGGACAGACTGTACCTTAGCATGTCACCGAATGTAAAGGAAGAGTGTGACACTCTACAGGACTGGATCATTGTGAGCGCTTTCAACAGTGTTTTCCATTACTGTAAAGAATACCTGAGATAGGAAGCTTTTAAGAAGGTGTGTGTGTGGGGGGGTTTATTATGAGCTCATGGCTTGAGACAAATGGCTGGCCAGCCTGTAGTTTTGGGGTCTGTGGCAAGGCAGTGTATCAAGGAGGGGTGTGTACATGGAGCAAAGCTGTTTGCCTGATGGCAGTTGAAAGAAAAGAAGGAAGAGAGGTCCCATTATTCCTTTCGTGGGGACATCTCTAATGACCTAAATTCCTACATCTAGCCCTCAACTCTTAAAATATCCTTCCATCTGCCAATGACATCACAAGCTGGTGACCAGGTCCTTAACATATGGACCTTTGAGGTTCTTTTCCAATCCACAGCAGTGATGATGAGTGAAGACAACCTCTCAAACACTGTCTTCAAAATGGCTTACAGTCTGACTCACTTCCATCATAGGGATTTTTCACAGCAAGTTTTTGTTGATTCCCGGTTCCAATCAGGTGCACTTTTTTTTTTTTTCTTGAACACGATGGCCTTCCCTATCTAGAGCTTTCAGATACATAGATAGCATTACATAACACCCTCTTTGGAACCTGCTTGGCCATGCAATTCAAAAGCAGAACCCCTGTGTCAGCGAGATGGCCAAACCTGAGAAGTTGAGTTCTAGCCCCAGAATTCCCGCCGCCACCCCCACCCCACCCCGTATAAATTCAAGTTGTCAAGTTGTCGTCTGGCCTCCACTTGCGGGCCCGGGCAAGTACATTCATATAAATAAGTAAAATGTTTAAACAGGAAAAGGAGGAGGTTCATCCTTGGAACTGGGCAAACTCACAGCTCTGCCAGCACACCAGTGACTTCTCTGCAACCCCAGGTTCTCCCGGTTGGAAATCAAGCGAATGCCACGCAATTTCTTACATCAATTGGGGTTAAATGGCCTATCTTTCCAGCACACGGCGCAGTGTGAGCACCCAAAAATTGTCTACCTTCAACGAATTTTATCCCACCTTACTTGGGGACTACAAAGTTATAATCTTATTCCCACTGGCCTTGGAAATTATAAACCTCATAAGACTCTCAGTCCTGAGGCCAGTGACTCCGCATGAGGCCACAAAGCCAACATCGCAAACACCAAGTACTGACTCATTTACCCTTAGGCCACTTCCCACTTCCCATGTAAGAAACCCTTCCTTCTGGTCTAAACTGGACTGGGAGCCACTACCTCCTACAGAAAGTGAGCCGCATTCTGAAGACCAAGGGTGTCACCTAGTTTTGAGGCAGAAGGGTTGGCCCTACAACCTCAGGGCAAGGGCTCAGCACCACCCCGATGCCCCACCTCCTCTGCCTTGATTTTCAGGCAACTCCAACCAGCAGCCTCGCGTCCGCTGGCCCCCGCCCCCCGAACGTCACGGCCACTAGGTACAGTGCCCCCTAGGGGCCTCTGTTCCTCCCACGAGGAAGAGCCTAGTCTTTCCTGCTGCTGCCCCGTTACTGTGTAGCTTGGCTCTCTCTGGCGCCAGCCTCGCCAACCCGGGGAGGAACTTGCTGCCGCATCTCGGCGCCTCCGGAGCACCAGTCGCCCCGCGCTCCGCAGCACCATGAGCGCCCGCCTGCCTCTCCTGCTGCGCCAGCTCGGCCATCAGCAGCTGCCCCCGGGCCCGGCGCGTCGCCTCCGAGAGCTGTGCAGCTCCAGCAGCAACAGCAGCGGAGGTGGTGACCCCGAGGGGGTGCGCGGGCGGCGGCTGCAAGATGGCCAGGCCTTCAGCATCCGTGGCCCCGGCAGTCCAGAGGCCTCCGGGACGGACTCCATCGTCAGGTGAGTGTCCGGCTTGCCTGCGCGCCGGTCCCCAACTAGGGACCCAAGGATGGGACAGCAGAGCTCTCGGTGGCTGGGAGACCCGAGGGACCGTTTCCGTAGGGCGGGAGGCAGAGAATGCTTGGTGCCAACTTGCTAGGGGCGCCTGGCTATTGGCGGCAGAGAGGGCGTGTGGGGGGGAAAGGGACGCCAGGAGTATGGGACCCTGTGGGTGAGAGCATCCCCCGGCCGGCGCGCGCCTCACGGACCGCACGCCCCGCTCCACGTGCGTCGCCCGCCTCCGGCTCTGATGCAACCGCGCCGGGCGTGGCGCCGACAGGAAAGGGGCGGCGCGGCCCAGGGCGGGAGAGCTGCAAGGAGGATGGCCCTGCCATCCCGCCACTGCTGTCCCTGCCCCAGGAGGCTCCGGTGAAACCCACTGCGGAAGCCCTGGAGGTCGTGGCGCATAGTCCCGAGCATCGCCGCGCAGAGAGCGCGCGGGCTCCGGCGCGGCTGTCTGGAAAGTTCATTCTCTGCCCAGTGGGGATCTGTGCAGACGCCGAGTCTGCGTCCAGTCCCCACATCCCGCCCCCGCTCTTCAGCCTTCTGCCCCTGCGAGGGAGACCAGGAAGCAGGCCCTATCCAGAGAAGTGGGTTTGCTTTGGCTACTGCGTTGCAAGGGACCCGCCAGGGACCTACCTGCGGGAGGCGGGAAAGCCCATACCGGTCTGGCTCCCATTGGGGCCGTGGAAACAGTTAAATGAGCAAAAATATATGGCCTGGGGATTGTGGCACAGAGCCCTCAACAAATAGTTATTATTTTTACAATAAACGAGGATCTGCAAACTTTGTGTAATGGGCATGAGAGTAAATACTTCAGGTTTAGTGGACTACGACGCAAAATTAAAAATACCACATAGATACTTTTGTAACAAGGAAGAACAAATTCCCACAATTTTTTTGATAAAATTCAACATTTTATGGACACTGAAATTTGAATTTCCTGTAGTTTTCCATGCTTTATTTTTATGTTTCTACCTGTTGTTTTAAAATATAAGCCCGGGCTAGGGAGATCGCTCATTTAGGAAAGCACTGACTGGGGCAAGCATGAGGACCTAAGCTCCATCCCCTACACCCATGTGGATGTAATGGCATACTCTTGTTATCCCAGTCGTGGGGAGGCGGAGACAGGCAGATCACTAGGGCTCACTGGCCAGCCCCCTGCCCCCAGCAGAGTCCAATATCTCCAGACCAATGTTACAGGTCCTATCTCCAAAACCAAGGTGAGCAACTGTTGAGGAACAACACCCTAAGTTGACCTGTGGTGTGTACACACACCAACACACATGCCCCCAAACATATGTGAACACATAAATTAAATAAAAGTGTATGTGCACGTGCATGCATTTTTTAGCTAGTGGGTGGTGGTTTCCTGGTTCTGCTACAGGACCAGAGGACAGTCCTTAGGAACCTTTTTACAATGTGCCTGTACTACTGGGTATGAGAGCTTGGACAGGCCGTTGGCCTCAGCATCTTCACCTGCAAATGGAAAGCACAATGCCACCTACTTCAAGGAAGCCATCATAAGCTTTATACTATCCTAGCAATCCTAGAATGCAAATCTAACAGCTCTAAACCTAGTAATTGTCTTTGTATCGATTGTGTCTTGTTGTTGGCCGGGTGGCCATGACAGCTAATTTATCATTGCCTGCGCCTGTGGGATTTGGAAAGTGGAGAAGTGATCAGATTAGATGTCACCCGGAGCAAGTAGCTGTGCAAGAGTTTAGGATGGCATTTCTTCCATCATCTGTGTATATCAGAAACCACATGGCATATAGTCCCCAAGAAGCACAGCGACCGTTATAGAATGGTGTGGCTCAATGGCCATAATCTGAAAGGTCATTTTTGGAAATATTGTGATTTCTAGTTATTGTCTGTCAATCAAGGAAGTGTCAACCCCCAACACTTGCAGAGTAGGTGACAGCAGTCTGTTCGTTGGACCCCATGGGTCTATATATCGAAGGCTTGGGCTACGGAGTGGTTGGTGTTCCATAGCAACACCCAAAGGAAATATCAAGAGCAAAGGCTCCAGAATGGTCCCCAGGGTGGTTACTCATTGCTCCTGATTTCTGGTCTTGTCACCCGCCAGGCAGGTTGTGTGTCACTACTCACTACACAGTCCTCACTTCCTTCCTTTGGCCAGAAGCTAGTCACATGATCCCAACCAGGTGCAGGAGAGTGGCTTGGGAGACTCAGGTGGTCATATGTAGTTGAAACTCAGAATCCTGTTACTGAAAAAGAGGATTGGGAAAGCACTGTCTGTAGGAAGTAGCTGGGGTCAGCTTTATCATGGAAGCTATTACGGGGGATGTGTCTACCAATGGCCAAAGCAAAGAGTTATGAAATGGCTCTCCACTGATTTTACCCTGAACCGTTTCTCTAAACATTAGTGACTGTCTTTGAAGGAGACCAGCTTCATATTCCTAGAAGAATCCTTCTTTTACCTTTGAAAGAGATGAGAAGTGTGGACCTTGGTTAACGAATGGTCTCTGCATTCAGGGATAGCTACATTGGCAGTTTTCAGTAACATGGCCAGCTGCTTCCGCCCACACTGGGGCGTGGCCACAGCTAGCCACAGGGAGAAGGAGGGATGTGGTTGTTAGGACAAGGCAGCTTTGTGCTCAGCTCATAGGCTTTGCGCAGTTCGCCAGGCAGAGATGACGGAGCTAGTGGTAGGGGCAGAAATAGTAACAGTGTCACTAACGGGTAGTATTAGAAAGATGCCAGCTTAAACCTTAGCCCACCTATCTTTAGTCATAGGATGCTTCAAGTTTTAGCTACACTGTTTCCAGTCAGAACTGAGGTTTTCCCCCACAAGGGCATAGACACATCTTTGGAAACATTAATGCTACTTTTTAGATGTGTTGGGCCTGGGGATGCTGTTGCAATGTTCTGTACTGCAGGAATCAGTGAAAGGAATGGAAACATGATACTTATGGCCAGTTGTGGATGGGCACCCCAGCCAAATTTTTTTTTTAGTGGTATTATTTCACTGTGGACCCTCTTTGTGTAGCTGTATCTTCTACTTGCCCATACCTCAATTATTCTGACAACTGACTTTTTTTTTTTTTTTAATGTGTATGAGTGTTTTACCTGCATGTATGTCTATGTACCACTTATATGCCTGGTACCCTTGGAGGCCAAAAGAAAGCATCCAAACCTCTGGAACTGGAGTTACAGGTGACATCCCCCAGATGAGTGCTGGATGTTGAATGGTGGTCCTCTGGAAGAGCAACTAGTACTCTTAATTGCTAAGCCATTTCTCCAAGCCTTTACACCTAGTGGGCTTACCTATTGAAATGCTCCTTTCGTTTCCGTGACGGTGGGCAAGACCGGAGGGGTTTTCGCTGTGCATTCCTAGGTTTAAAAGTTGGTTGCCATGACCAAAACCTGACGAAAAGCAACCCAAGAGAGTCAGGGTGGGTGTGTTTGGGCTTGTAGTTCAAGTGGATTTTGTCCTCAGCAAAAGCTCCGAGCTAGGCGGGGAAGGCAATTGGTTATATTGTATCCCAAGTCAGGAGCAAGAGTAAACCGGAAGTAGGGCCAGGCTTTGAAACCTCCAGGCCCCGTCCCAGTAACCCACTTCCTCCAGCAAGACCCCACTTCCTTAAAGGTCCACAACCTTCACAGCAGCAACAGCAGCCGGTGGGCAAGTATTCAGACACATGATTGTGTGGGGTACATTTCCCATCCAAACAGGTAACTTTAGTAGCAGGAAAAAAATTTGTCCAAACAATAAAAAAAAGGTAAAGAGCCACTGAAATCTACCTGTTTCGCAGGTGAGGAAGCCAGCCTCCATAGAAGGCTTCTCTAGTATACTGGAGGCCTGAGTGCCAGGCCTGGCTGTTCGTCCAGAGGCCATGCCCCAGAACCCCCAAGCACTAATTTAAAATGATACATTTCTGGGCCCCAGGCCAGCATATTGAATAAGACTTTCTGAGGCGGAATCTTGATTTTTATCATGGTCCCCAGAAGATTCTTAGCCCCAGAAGTACTTGGTGCTCACACCGCAGTACCTCCCGAGACCAAGCAAAAATATGGACCCAGCTTGGCACATAGTAACTTAGCTGCTCTGCCAGGCTGGGCGACCGTGTGGCGTAGAACCCTTGTGACCCGTCGATGGAGAAGTGAACTTTTCCAAATCTTTCACGTATGAGCACAATAATGAAGTTACTTCCCTGGAGACTGAACTGCTTTGTCCCAAGTGTATAAAACCAAAGTCAAAACAGATAATTGCTAGCAATACGCACTTGCCTGGCTCTTTTAGCGTCTGTGACAGCAGGAAGATTAACTCCGCTGCAAGTTTTGAACTCTTTGTGGTTCTGAGCACCCTGCTCCCTGTGTCCACCGGCACCAGAGCTTAGGACCTTCCACTTAACATTTTTCAGCCACCACTCTGAAAACTGGGAGACGTTTGTTTTGGGCGGCTTACTATGGATGGCCCCTGGCTGAGACTCATTCATTTTTTGAAAGTTGTTAGGTGCATGTAATTAACACTCAGAATGGTATCTAAAGGTGGCCTGAAGCTGGCAGTGCCTTATGGTGCTGGTCTAGCTTGTGTGGAGCCCCAGGTTCACCCTGCCGTCCCTGGGAACGACTAAATCTTTTAACACTGAAACTGGGCACTGCTTTGAGTAGCCTTTCTGTCCACTTTGAGAGAGAGAGAAACAGAGCCGGTGGTTGGAGATGTGCCAGTAAAGACATGACGTAGAGATGATGGTGGCTTCCAAAATGACTTCTCTAGAAAGTTCTAGAAAGGAAGCCTGGCTCTGCCATATTTATATAGGTTTACACATCTGAGAGGCGCCTCTCCTCTGCTTGACTGTGAAGGAGAACGCGGCCCTCCCTGGGCTTGGAGCGAGACTGCTTGCAGAAGAGCTAGACAGTCTAACACTGTCTTCAGAAGGTGCCCCACAAGCTACAGCATCCTCGGCTTCCCACATCTGCAATTTCCCTCTTCCATTCCCTCCTCTTCTGTCTTTGAATCCCTCCTTTCAACTCTGGGACCCAGAATGTAGCCAGAGACACCATTTCTTTGTCCTGCCCCAACTCAGCCATCACCATTTCCACATTTTGTTTCCCATCATACCCCAAACTAATTTCTTCTGGGGGAGGAGTAAGGGAATATGGTGAAAGAATGGGATTGTGTAAAGTAGAAACCAAGACTTTAAGATTTTTTATTCCATTTATTTATTTGTGTGTGTGTGTGTGTGTGTGTGTGTGTGTGTGTGTGTGTGTGTGTAAGAGGACAACTTGGGAGAGTCAAGTCAGTTCCTTCCTTTTACATATGGGTCCGGGGGATGGACTCTGGTTGGCAAGCTTGGCAGCAAGCACTTTCCCCCACTGAGTCCCCTCACTGGCTCCAGGCTTTTTACTATATTAAACTTGGACATGACAAGAGAAAAAATTTAGCCTCTTGGAAATTCATGTTCACATGTACCTGGTTTGCCTCTATGTATTTTTAAAATCTGGTTGTCACATTTCATCCAGAATTGGCTTTAATGCTTCTTTTTGAATTTCTTTGGTTTTCCGAGACAGGGTTTTACCGGGTAGTTCAGGGTGGCCTTGAATTCACAACGCTCTCACCTCCACCTCCCTAGAGCCGGGACTACAGGTTTGTGTCCGTACATACTGCCTGCATCAGCAGCCCTTGATGCTCTGTGCCCTGCCTTCCCTCCGCCTCAGTCTCAGTCTCCCTCCGTTGTCTGGTTCACTTACAGTAACAACACGCTTTGTAAGGACACGCATCGTGCCCGTCCTTTCTAATCCCTAACAAAGAAATGACTCTGGTGTTTTTCTTTCTCCATATAGAGAGGTCATTCACAATTCCAAAGAAGTGCTGAGTTTGTTGCAAGAAAAAAACCCTGCCTTTAAGCCGGTTCTTGCTGTTATCCAGGTAAGCCCTGACGATGGTGCTCTCCTACCTTTTTTACGGTGCAGTTTAGCAAATACTTAGGAACAGAGACCAGACGGGTGTCCTGTCAAAGCGGTGGGCTCAGTGGCAAGTACTGTTATGTGTGCAGGTTCGACGCTGCCCTGCTGGAATCACTCATCCTTCTGACACGTAGGTGGGTGGCGTATTGAGGTCCGGAGGTAGGCACCCACATAAATCACAGGACACGATAGATACTAACCCCCATGCACTTAGGAATACTTAGCAAATACGGCTGGCAAGTCAGCCCTTTCTTGTCTCTGGGGAAGACAAATAGGTAACGGCAGGTGCATATTAATGTTTTACAGCCCAAGTGTCAAAAGTCACGAGTGTGGTCAGAGGACTTTGCATCCCGTGTTTATTCCTTGGCTGCGGCCCCTTAGTCCTGAGCTGCAGTTGGCACTGTGTTTTTGGCATCACTGTGTGACGACAGGTGCGGGGAAATAACAGGATGGGCCAGGCCTGGAAGCCATTCAGCCCAGTCCTTGGCCTGTTATGGTGGTGCTTGGCAGGCCGTTCCAGTATCAGAGTAGCAGCCTGCGTGGCGGCCAATGGTACCTTGGTTTGTGAGGCTATAGAACTGTGTTCCATGTGACCTGCATCCTTTGGAAAGCTTCCACATCTCCCTACAGCAGGGGAGTTGGATTAGGAATTTGGACTTCTTGGGAATCTGGTTCCGTGTTGCCATTCAGCCTAAGTACACAGGACACAAACTTCCAAATTCCTGTCTTTGGTGTTTCACAGAGAGTGATGCTGGCCATGATGATGTCATTCTTATATGCCCCATGTCTTAGTTACTTTTCTGTTGTTATGACCAAACACCATGACCATGGAAGCTTGTAAAAGGGAGCATCCAGTTGGGGTTAGGGTTTCAGAGGGTTAGAGTCTATGACAGAGCAAAGGCATGGAGATAAGGGCAGCTGGGAGAGTACATCTTGATCCTCCACTAGGAGGCAGAAAGACACGCTGGAAATGATGCAAGCCCACCACCAGTGACACACTTCCTCCAATAAGGCCACACCCCCTAATCCTTCCTAGACAGTCCACAAGTGGGGACCAAGTATTCAAACATATGCCTATGGGCGGCATTCCCTTCAAACCAGCATATCCTGTAACGTGCAATCTGTCACTTTTTAAATGATGTAATTTATAAGTCCAAGAAATTAATATGCACGTAAATCCCAGCTGTTAGCCCAATTTCCAAAGGCAATAAGAGTCTTTTATGTATTTGTCTTATCATCTTTGTATTCGGGTCACTTGTGTTCATTGTATTCACAAACGTGATCTCTGTGTTGTGGTTGGTATACGTTGTCAAGGTATCTTCACGCCGTGACATTCTCCCTTTGCTCCTTTGCCCTTAGGCAGGCGGTGATAGCTTGATGCAGGAAGTAAACCAGAATTTGGCCAAGGAGGTGAGAATGGGTCATTTTAGCAATTCATTAGAATTCCTAACAGCATGTTCTCTTGTGGTGACAGAGAATCTTGTGTTCCTTTTCAGGCTGGTCTAGACATCACTCACATCTGCCTGCCTCCAGACAGCGGAGAGGATGAGGTAATGTCAGCCTAGCTCATTTCCTTTCCTCATCGGGCCTATCAGCCTCTTCCGGAGTGGTGGGTGCAGGCTCGGCCTCCTCTTGTGGCTGAGTTTCCAGGGGAAAGAGATCTGATCGCCTCTCTCCCTTCCAGTTGGTTTCTACTGAGGACGAGCTAGGAACTCATGTCATTGTAGCTGTTCATTCACTGTAGAAGCAGCAGCGTCTCATGAGAAAACTGTTGGGCTGGGGGTGTCTGGAGACTTGGCTCTGGTTTTGCAGCATCTTTGACCTTGGACCATTCCTTTGGCATCTCAGGGTCACCATAGTCTTATTGATGTGATGTCGGAACAGGACAGGGTGATCTTCAAGGGCCTCTCTAGGCTGAGCATTCTGAGACTCCTGCATTGGCATTTTGGGGACCGCTGATAGAGGCTCCATCCTGGGCCACATCGCTCCAGTTGTGCCTGTCAGTGTCACTCCCCGGTGTCATCTCAAGTGTGGGAGAAGCAGCCCTCATAAACATGTGACAGACCTGGACTGTGTGCCATGGTCCTGGTCTGGGACAGGAGCCTTTACCTTTCCTCTGGCCGGCTGTGGCGGGGAGGAGTAGATTAGGATTCCCGGGGTAGAAAACCTCAAATCACAGAATCCAGAATAACCAAGTTTGGGGTTTTGTTTTGTTTGTTTGTTTGGGGGGCGTGTTGGGGGAAGACGTGAATGATGTTGGGGAATCAGCAGTCACTTGCTAGGAAAAGCATCCCAAAGTCATGTGAAGCACAGCCCTTCCTTCCCACTGCTCTAGCGTCTCTGTAGAGTGCCACCAAGTTGAAGATGGTGGAGTGTAGACGACTTTCTAGGCAGTCTTATTAAATAAGAAACACAGAGCCAAATACAGGGGTGAAAGCCTTAGAGATCAGAGAAATAGTGAGAGCCACCAGCTAACCTCAGCTCACCATGTCCCAAGAGAACCAGCTTCTTCCTGTCTAACCTGTGCCTTTATTGCCTTGCTGTTCTGCCTTCTCATTGGCTCTTAGCCCAGACACCTCACTTCCTCATCACTGCCTATCTATACAGACCTCCAGATCTCTATGGTTGGTATTGGGATTAAAGGCGTGTGTCACCACACTTGGCTGTGTCCTTGAACACACAGAGACTCTGCCTGCCATGTGATCGAATTAAGGACCTGTGCTACCACAACCTGACTTTTGTTTATGGCTGCCTATGTCCTCTGATCTCCAGGCAAACTTTATTTATTAACATACAAGTAGAATATCACCACATTTCAGCACAAATAAAATATCACCACAGTGGAGTCAACTCTACCTGTCATGGTGACGTTCTCCCCAGGATCAAAAGCAACTCCACTTGATGTGTTCAAAATGATCATTTCTAAATACAGAGATGATTAGGGCAGGGAAAGACACCCAGCACATACCTCAGACTGCAAGTTGTACAGCCCCTGTAGCACTGTGTGGCTTCTCTTTGGCTTATCTCAATCACCAGCATTGATGCTCTCTTGCTTTGGCACGGTTACTCAGTAAAAGAGAAGTTACTTAAGCACTAACCCTGTGAAGGTACCACAGCTGATCTGGGAACTCAGGTGACTCCTGAGTAACTAAGGAACGGGTCCCGCACGCAAGTGTAGATGTGCTAGACAGAGGGCTGATTCGTGTCTGATTGGTTCTAGATCTCACCGTGCTACTCAGTGAGGTGCACAATTTCAAGCTAATGAATTGTTTATTCCTGGAACTTTCCCTTGAGTGTTTTTTGTATCACAGTTGATGAAGAGCAACCGAAAACCCTAGAGTATGAAGTAACCTGCAGTCCCCTTCAGGGTTGGGCAGAAGCGTTTTCTTCTATAGGGAGGAATAAGTCTGTATGTGAGGAATGGAATGAGGCAGTGGCTTGGTGGCAATAGATCAGAGAATGTTGCTACCCAATGTAGACGAATTGCTAAACAGTCTTATTAATAAAAAAAAAACTTGGAGCCAGAAATTGGGGTCAAAGCCTGAGAGAGATCAGAGGAATAGGAAAAGCCACAGCTAACCTTACCTACCACCTCCGCAGCTTCCAAAGCGAGCTACTTCCTGTCTACCCACATCTATATGCCTTTCTGTTCTGTTCTCTCATTTGCTCTCTCAGTCCAGCTACATCACTTCCTCTTCCTGCCCAGCTCTGTCATTTCCTGCCTGTCCCGTACAGACCTCCAGATCTCTATGGTTAGTGCTGGGATTAAAGGTGTGTATCACCATGCCTGGCTCTGTTCCCAGGGTGGCCTTGAACTCACAGAGATCCAAACAGATTCCTGCCTCCCAAGTGATAGGATTGTGTGCTACCATTGCCTGACTTCTATGTTAATATAGTGGCTGGCTTTTTCCTCTGATCCTAGGGTAAATTTTATTGGGAGACACAGTATATTAGGGGACACAATACATCACCACAACCCAAAGCCAGCCTGTTTTCAGGGTCACTGTCTGCCTGTCCAGCCTGAGGGTACCCCGAAGTTCAGGCATCTGGAAGGAGAAAGCTTGACCCAAGGTTGCTTTCACATGCATTTTGTTTTGCTTGGTCAGTGGGAACCAGCAGTTGGGCCAGTCACTGATGAGATGGGAGTGTGCTTTTGTGGTCTGTCTTTCTGTGGCTTTAGTAACTGTCATGAAGTGAGTCTTATCAAGACTCTATGGGGAAAGGTAATTCTCTGCTGTGCACAGAGGTTGAGCGTGAGAGTCCCCGCTATCTCTGGGCCCCAGCATCTCCGGTAAAGATCATTGTCTAATAAGGGAAAGGATGAAGGCAGGCTCCTGCCTACACTCTCCCCTCCCTCTGAGGAGCTTTTCAGCAAACCACAATTTTGCTCCTATCCCATCTGCTGCAACCGCATTGTCTGGCCAGTGAAGGAGGCGGGGGAAATGTGGTCTTAATGCCAGGAGGCCTTTAGATCATTTCTAAGGACGAAGGGAAGCTAGGTATTGAGCAAGTGGTTAATATGGTATCTGCTAGTTATAGTAAGTACCAAATATGAAGGGCACCAGCAGTAAGAGAATGCAGGGAAGTGGGCCAGCTGTTTCCAGGACACTCACTGTGTGTAGGCACATTTTCATCTCTTTAGGTAGTTTCAACTGTGTAGCCTGGGCTAGCCGTGAAAACACGCTGAAGCCCAATCTGGCCTCAAACTCATAATCCCTCTGCCCCAATCTCCCAAGTACCAAGATTATAGATGCACACCCAGCACACTTGGTTTGACAATTTTTTGATAAGGATTCATTTACCTCCCCCCCTCCCCCACCCACTCCTTTTTTTTTTTCTGGAATTTTTGATAAATGAGTATGGCATTATATTGAATGTCGTAATTTATTAAGCTTTTTCTAATTCCAGTTTTGCTCTGTTTTGATTGGTTCTTCCCCTAGCCAATTCCTTATTTTATCCCGAGCTCTGCTTAGATGTAGCCTCTGGCCCCGCCCCTCATTCTGTGGCTCTTCACCCTGTTTGTTCTGCTTTGTTTTTCTTTACATTGTTGATCATTTTCAGAACTTACATTGTTATTGCTGTTGGGACTAGGCTTGCTTCCCTATTAGCATATGAGGCTTACCAGGGCAGTTCAGCTTACAGCTAGCTGTTAGATGCCTTACTTAGAACTTGTACAAAGTAGATGCTTGGAACATGTTTGGTTTGTTTGGTTGGTTGGTTGGTTTATTTAAATATGTGATGTTTGGGTGTGTGCACATGAGTGTTGTGCCCAGGAAGTTCAGAGATCCTGGATCGCCTGGAGCTTGTGAGCACCTGACAAAGGTACCTTAGAACAGAACTCGGATCCTCTAGAAGAGCAGCCAGTGCTCTTGGCCCTGAGCCATTTTTCCAGCTCCCTCCCAGCTTCACAGAATTTGTTTTGTTTTGATTTGATTTTTAGTAGTAGAACAAAAAAAAAAGTCATCAGTCAAGGCACTTTAAAAATATATTGATGAAACTGGGCAGTGGTGGTACACACCTTTAATCCCAGCACTTGGGAAACAGAGGCAGGCGGATCTCTGTGAGTTCGAGGCCAGCCTGGGCTACAGAGTGAGTTCCAGGGCAGGCTCCAAAGTTACACAGAGAAACCCTGTCTCAAAAACACAAGCAAGCAAACAAACAAAATATAAATATATATGTGAAATATGTATGTGTGTGTGTGTGTGTGTGTGTGTGTGTGTGTGTGAGAGAGAGAGAGAGAGAGAGAGAGAGAGAGAGAGAGAGAGAGAGAGAGAGAGAAACAGCCAACCAGGAATGCAAGTCTCTGCTCTAAGCCTCAGGTGCTGTGTGACGCCAGTGTTGAAACCTCTGTGTTGGTCTGCTGTAAGCCTCTTAAGTCCTCTGAGGTTGGTGGAAGCTACTGGTGTGTTGCTAAGTTCTAGTGAATTTCATTTGTAGTTAAAGGATGTTAGATTAAATACATAAGTGAGCAGCCAGTGGCTATAAAAAGGATTCAAGATAGCCCAAGATAATTTATCCCCAGATCTGTAACATTCCAATGAGCCACAATCGTGAAGTGCTAACCAGCCTTGCAGAATCTTTCACATTCTGTTACTCCCCCACCCCCCAAAACTTCAGTTCACAGCTGAATGAATGAGACAAATTTTCTTTCTGTACCAAATAGCATTTTCCTTCCCTACCAGATGGTAGTAATAACACAGATATTTTTGCCAAGCAATGAAATAAAAATGGTAAGGTGACACTTCCTGTGAGTGGGACCCACACACGTGAGCAGGTGTCTTCCCACTTGTGAGTCAGTGGTTTTGTGAAGTGAGACGAATCAGTCTCAGTGCCTGAGCGTTAGGAAAGGCTTCTGGAGTGCCACTCCGATCCAGTGAACCACAGAGCCCGGGACACTGGTTGGACTCATTCCTGGGAAACCTCTATTGAGCACGTGATGTCTTAGACCCAAAGGCGCCATTGGACCTGGGTGGGGGGCTTGGCTGCAGGCTTCCCAACCTCCCCCAAACTGGTATGTGTTTGACTTAAAAGTGGTCATTTGGCAGGGAGTTGTCTTTTGTCTGTCTAAACTGGAATAACAGGGAAGCTCTGGGGTTTTTTGTTGACGGTGTTTTCTAGCGCATGGCAGGGACCATAGGAACTATGAAGCTATTCAAAGCTTTGTTCGTCCAGGTTTCTTTGGGGCTTCTCTAAGCTATAAAGAGGAAATGGACTCTTCACTGTGTTTCACACCAGAGTCTCCAACAAGGACTGAAAAGAAGCAGGTGCATCTTTAGGACTCTGTTTGCGTAGGTGTTTGTGTGCATACCGCAGCCAGAGGACAACCTCCTCGGGAGTCACCCACCTCTTCATTTCTGAGGCAGGGTCTCTCTTTGGCATGGAGCTCATCTACTAGGCTAGGCTGGTCAAGAAGTCCCAGAGATCTGCATGACTCTACTTCCCCAATACTGTGATCACAGGTCTACACTACCAAGGCCAACATTTTGTGTGTGTGTGTGTGTGTGTGTGTTCTAGAGATCCAACTGACGTCATCAGTGGGCACACCTGCTGCCAACTCTGCCATCTTCCCGAGCCTATGTAGAAATCCTTTTTAATCCCCATCAACTTTTTTTTCTGGCTCTTTCTTTCACAAGACTAATATTTTTTCTGTCTAGATCGTAGATGAAATCTTGAAGATTAATGAGGACCCCAGAGTGCATGGCCTTGCCCTTCAGATCTCTGAGGATTCATTGAGCAACAAAGTTCTCGATGCTCTGAAGCCAGAAAAAGATGTGGATGGGTAAGAAAATAAAAAAGAGAATAATCAGTCTTACTGATGAGTATTGTCTGTGGTGATTTTTTTTTTCTAAATTTCTAATTTTTGCAAGTCCTTCAGTAATTAGTTTTAAAAAATTATTTTAGATAGCTTAGAAGGTTGAGAAGTTTTAAAATTTTGTGAACCAAAGTCATGTATCTTGGAAACTACATCTGTTTGGAGATAACCCTATTGTATCCACTCCATAGGCTCCTGTCTTTCTGACTCTTTGCCCAGTAATAATCTTCCCTGGTAATTCCACTAAACAGTGAAAGAAACCCTGGGACCTGATTCCATAGGAGCCCCAAAACCTCCTTTACTTTTAGACTAGTTGAAAAAAAAAAAAACAACAAATGCTTTTATCAATAATATGGTTGCTTTTTGGTTTTTCAAGACAGGGTTTCTCTGGATAGCCCTGACTGTCCTGGAACTCTCTGTAAACCAAGCTAGCCTTGAACTCAGAGATCCACCTGCCTCTGCCTCCTGAGTGCTGTGATTAAAGGTGTATGCCACCACTGCCCAGCTTATGATACCAGTTTCTAATTAAATTTTGAGGTGGGGGAAGGAACTGTGACCATTGGGTGTTTTGTGAGCTGCCATGGTATGATTTAAGTATCATAGGATAGTGAATGCCACCAGCCTGCGGTGGAGGAACAGTGTGTTTGCTAGGGAGTAAAAGCTCCATTTTCTTTTTTCTTTTTTTGGTTTTTCGAGACAGGGTTAATCTGTGTCATTTTGGTGCCTGTCCTGGAGCTCGCTCTGTAGACCAGGCTGGCCTTGAACCCACAGAGATCCACCTGGCTCTGCCTTCTGAGTGCTGGGATTAAAGGCGTGCTCCACCACTGCCCGGCTCCTTTTTCTTATATAGAAGCATGGAAAATACTTTTACCTGTAGACACAACAACAAGGGTGTATTTAGGATTGTAAGGTTGTAAACAGATTTATAAAGTTAGACTTCTGTCTAGTGTATCCTTCGGCAGCTGGACTGAGAGCTTCGTACCTCACTGAACTACACTGGTTTCTTCTACTCCATCCTTTCTTTATGACCAGGGGTAGACCCCAAACAAGGGTTAGAACATTGTTTTGTAAGAGCTGGGGTGTTTGTAATTCAGTGGGAGAGTGTCCATAGGTAAGGCACTGAGTTCTCCAGGATGGTGATATGTATGGATGGATAGATTGGATGGTTGGATGGATGATAAAACCTCCATTTCCATAGTAATGGTAAAGGGAGAAGTTGCTACAGTGGACCAGGAAGCCCCCCAGGTAGAAGGATGTAGTTTCAGACCTTTCATACAAGGGGAGAATCAAACCTTCTGAAAGCCTTCGTTCTGTTACTAATCTGGCTAGAGCACATCACCTTGGCAAATGGTTTAAATTCTTTGTTCTAGATTTGAGTGGAGAAAGGCACACAGAAACCACTGATAGCACGTTTGAGGTTCCTTGTTTTTCCTTAATTTCCCATGGAGATATAAATACCAAAGCCAAGGAGAAGTCAACCTGTGAGTCTCGAGTGACAGACGCTCGTGAGCTCTGTACCTGGACTGCAGCATGTCAGGGCGCTGCAGTCATTGAAGGTGTCTCTGAAGGTGTGAAGTGCCTCGTGCTGGGTCCTAGTGAGATCCCTGCACTGTTCTGAGAAGCAGACGTCTCTCTCGCCTGTCCGTCACTGGCGTGCACTTATCTGGGACTGAGGCTGTACTGTCGACACTGGCTGACTTGTGACTCACTTGTCCTTTTCCTTTCTGATCCAGGGTGACCGATGTCAATCTGGGGAAGCTGGCGAGAGGCAACGCCCCTGAGTGTTTTGTCTCACCTCTGGCCAGAGCTGCAGTAGAGCTTGTGGAGAAATCAGGTCTGGTGATCCCTCCTTCTGGAATGATCTGTTCTGTGTATTGGGGTTTTCTGTCTGTCTGTTTGTTTTTCAGTGAGGATTTGTTGCTGGCAGATTCTAAATGAAGCACAGAAGAGAAATGCTATTTTCTACTTACTGCTTATTAGATAAATTTTTTTTTTAAAATGATGACTTGTTGAAGTCTCCAAGTGTTATTCAATGTTGACTTTTCTCAGTTCTTATTTTGGGATGTAAATAGACTAATTGAAAGCATTTTCCCATAAATACAAATGAATGTTAACATCTTAAACATCAGTTTCTCTCAAGAAACAATCAAAATAACCACAGCAAAAATGTTTCCTGAATCAGCAAACTTGTCATGCTGTAGGTACAGGTAAGTCTCAGATTTAGAACTGACATGGTCAAGCAGGTGGATTTCGCATAGAGCTCCCAGGGGAGATTTAGTGACAAGTGGATCTGTTTCAGTAGCCAGCACCTACTTAATTTTCTCTTTCTTCTTTTGACCACGTATTCCTGTGCTAGGAAAATAGAGACAGATGATTGATCTTTTTTGGTTACTGAATCTAATAATTACCGTGGGACAGCTCATGTATTTAACAGCTTCCTAACTGAGAACACAGAAACTCAACTTTTCTCAGCCCCAGTTTGCAGAGAAAAGAAGCAGGTGCCCCCGCCCCGCCCTCAAGCATGCAGCAGTCAAAATTCCAAGAATGCATGGTGAAGTTCTATCAAAAGATGAACGTTCAAGTTGTACCTTGTAGTCAGCAGCCACTAATATGAGCTCTGTCAGATGGGTCTGGGCATCCCGTCGTGTAGGTCTTTGCCAAAAGTTCTTACAGGCCAATTGCAGCTGGTCCTATATTTGTAAGGAAGTATAGAAAGAAAATGAGCCAGAAGACTTAGAACCATAGGCGGGAGAGGAGAATCCAGTTGGTTACAGACCTCTCTCCTAGCACACGATCAGCGCACCGTGTTGCTGAGCCAGCCAAGTTCTGGATGTTTGTTTTTCTTTGTCTGCTTTCATTCTCATTTCAATGACTATTTTATTTTGATCAAACCCACCTCTCATTCCTCTCCAATTCCTCTCAGACCCCTCCATCTCAGTGTCTCTGGCAATTTCATGTTCTTTAAGAAAAGAAAACCTACTGAGTGCAATTAGTGTTGCCCAAACATATATGGTCTGTCGACGGCGTGTGGCTTCTCAACCGGAAGTGGGGCCTGTGAGCCTCTACCCGTGCTGGAATATTGACTAGATTGGTCTTGTGCAGGCAACCACAGCTCTTGAGACCTCGGGAGCAAAGCTGTCTGTCACGCACTCCTCCCTGACCTGTGTGTCTTATCATCTTTCCACACCCTCTTCTGAGGCGTTCCCCGAGAAAAGCCACATTTTAAAAGATGTTCTTTCAGTTAAAGCTATCTGGGAGGAAGTTTCTGAGGTGTGATTTTAATACTGAGTTTGCATTGGTTGGTAGGAGTCACGCTGGACGGAAAGAAGGTCCTGGTGATCGGGGCTCGTGGGCCCTTGGAAGCTGCCCTGCAGTACCTTTTCCAGAGGAAAGGGTCCATGACAATGAGTTCCCCGTGGGCAGCACCTCAGCTCCAAGGCAAGGTAGGTCTCACATGCGTCTCTACAGCCTTGAACGCCTATAGTCGAAAAAAAGAAAGACTGGGAATGTGTACCGTGAACACTGAACGGGAAGTTAGAGGAAAGATGAGGGGGTGATCGGGAAGGATGGAGGTAATGAAAAGCAAAGCCTGTCATCGTGGCTCATTCCGACAGTCCCAGCATTTGGAAACCTGAGGCAGTAGTTCAAGGCCAGCCTGGGCTACAGATGAAACCGTATCTTAAAAAGAAAACAAAACAAAATAACAAAGAGCCATTTATTAATGTAAAAACAAATATCTATGAGAGATAGTTAATAGAGCCTAAAGTTGGTTCTTGGGAAAGATTGGAAACCAGACACAATTAGCCAAAATAAGACAAAAAGAGCTCCAGCTGTAGTCAGAAAGAACAGGACCCAACTACTGTCCCAGTTTCAATTCCGTAGCTGTGACAAATACCCTGACGAAAAAGCATTTCAGGGAAGGGGTTGTTTCTTTGACTTACAATTCAGATTGCAATCCATCACGGTGGGGAAGTCAAGGCAGGAACAAAAGCATCGAATGCACAGTCAAGAGCAGAGGGAATGAATGCTTGGACCCTTGCTTGCTCGCCTGCTGCTGGCTTTCTCTTCTCACACTGTTCTGGACTCCCCTCTTCCCTTCTGCCTAGGGAATGGTGCTACCTGCAGTAGCTGAGTCTTCCTACATCAAGACTACATTTTAAAAAAGTGAAAAGGTGGTCACAGATTGGAAGTGTCTACAGCAAACAATTAGCTGGTGATGGCTGTCTTGTAAAAGACTTAGAAATCAATAAGACAAAAAATGATCAATAGAAAAACGGCAGATGGTCATTCAGGGGCATGTGGCAATTCAATGGCGTGTGAAAAGCTGCCCGGCTCCTTATGATTTGTGCTCACCAGCCATGCCAGCCATAAGTAAATAGTGACAAGTAGAGATACTGACACATTTGTAAGAGTCCAGGAGCTGACAAATTGCTGTAAAGACTTCAAAGTGAAATAAGCCCTTTGAAAAGTCCTTTCATAGAGCTGAAGGTACTTTTTTGACCCTGACATTTTCCTGTCTGTATATATCATCGACAAATTCCTGGACATACAAACAAGAAGACGTGGTCAGGGGTTTGGGGAGATAGCTCAATAGTAAAGTAGTTGCCTAGTATGTACCTGGCCCTGGCTACAATCCCAGCACACAACAAAACAAAAGGGAAACACATACACACACACACAGAGAGAGAGAGAGAGAGAGAGAGAGAGAGAGAGAGAGAGAGAGAGAACAGCATGTGTGTGAGATATAAAACAGGACCTCTGAAGAGGGGTATGGGGCAAGATGGGAAAGAGGAAGTCCAAGGGGACTCTTCCTTTTGCTTTTAATAGTAAAATTGTTCTCGTTTCGTTTTTCTTCTTCAAAAGCTCAGATTTGGGGTTGGAGAGATGGTTTAATAGATAGGACCACTTGCTGGGCGGGCGTGAGGAGGACATGCGTTTGAAACTTCAGCACCACGTAAAAAGCTGGACACGTTCACGTGCACCCATAACCCCAGTGCCATGGTGGTAGTAACAAGAGGATCTTGTTGGCTTCCAGCCTCGGTACAATTCATAGAGACCTTGTCTGGAGGGAATATGACAGAGAGTGATGGACCAGGACAGATAGCCAGTGTTCCCCTCGGGCTGGATATAAGTGTGGATGCACATGTGCACACACACACACCACACAATTAACACTCACCCTGGAGTACCAGAGAAAGGAAATGGGAAACAGCTAGCATGGGAATTTCTGTGGTCCTTGCCATGACTTTGAGAATGGAGGAAGGCAGTGAAGAGCCTTCCCCCTTCACCTTGGGAGGGAGGAGCGAAGGAGGTGCCGTCCTCCCCCTGCTGAGGACTTCTCTCCTCTCCATCTCATCCGGTTCCTGTCCTGCTCTCTCTCTCTCTGCTTTCTCTCCGAGCCAGGCTTGGGTATTCACCCCAGTGGGAGCACTTCTAAGACCGTTAGTTTTCACTGTGCGGTGAAGGCCGTCGCATCACATTCTTCCCAGACTGTGTGATGCCAAAGGAGACAGTTGGTCGATGGGAAGCATTAGCAGGCTACCTGGCTTGGGATTAGGGCTCAGTGGGCTGGAACAATCAGTCTTTTAATTCTCTGTCTTCGTTCCCTCTCCTTCCTTGACTTACTGAGTTTCGTGTCTTATATGTTTATTATTTAATGTTTTTT
The DNA here is from genome assembly GCA_902168405.1 of Peromyscus aztecus. Classification (NCBI taxonomy): domain Eukaryota; kingdom Metazoa; phylum Chordata; class Mammalia; order Rodentia; family Cricetidae; genus Peromyscus; species Peromyscus aztecus. The sequence continues at coordinate 18,774 of CABHPQ010173673.1, read as the reverse complement.
TTTTTTTACTTATATGTACTGAATAAAAATGCTAAGCAATTTTGCTTGACTTTATCTATGTCCAGGTTGGGTGAATGTAAATGAAAAATATTATAAAGGAGGAGGAGGTAGATCTGTAGCTCAGTTGGTAGAGTGCTTGCCCTAGCATGCATAAAGTCCTGGGTTCAGTCGCCAGCACAGCCTGCCTGCGGGTGCCTATGTGCAATCTTAGTACTCTGGAGGCAGAGGCAAGAATGTCAGAAGTTCAAGGTCAGCCTGGGCTAGAGAATCTGTCTCAAATTAAAGAAATAAAGCACTGCTATTCATGCTACTCATGAATAACCATTCTAGAGTATAAGACTGGAGTATAAAACTGGAAAAAAAAAATAGCAAGGCATCAACACTTAAATTAATGGTGGTTGTCAGCCATGCTCAGGATGGGGGCAAAGTCCTATATCTAAACAGTTTGGGTAGGAGCCGACTACCTGCATTTGGAAAGAGATGAAGAAGGAACTTGGTTTGGGCACGGTGACATGCCTGTAACCCCAGCATTCAGGAGGCTGAGTCAGGAAGACTGGTTCGAGGCCAACCTTAGCTCCATAGTATAAAATTTGAGTTTAGGGGAATCATTTATTTATAAATTTTAATTGTGACTTTAAAAGTCATTTATAATTTTGACTTATTTTCTAACACTAGAACCTCTATTTTAAGAGAGGAAGTATGTGTTTCTTTGTACTTTCTGAGTGTTTTGTTGCATGTGTGTCTGTGCGCTTCATGCACGGGGTACCTGCAGAGGCCGGAAGAGGGCGTTGGATCCCTTAGGCCTGGAGTTACAGTCAGTTGTGAGCCTCCATGTGGGTGCTGGGAACCAAACCCAGGTCCTGTGGAAAAGCAAAGTCAGCCAGCACTCTTAACTGATGAGCCACCCTTCCAGCTCCAAGCATTTGTGTATCTTGAGAAATTGATTCAAAATCAGGAGTGGCACCATTGCCCTGTTTTGTTAATCTGGACAATGAGTGCCCTGTATATATGTATGTATGTGTGTATTATTATTATTATTATTATTATTACTTTATATCGTTCCATGTCTGAGATACCGTGTAAAGCTTTTCATTTTAGAAAACAGCACCGAACAAGCACATCAACTGTGACAATTACAGCAGAATCTTGACTGGCAGTTTTAGCTCTCTGTGTCTGTGGGATCAGCGGGGCCCACAGTATTCAGTGGAAAATCCCACAGTAAGCCACTCATGAGACTGCCGTTCTGAGTAGAGCAGTGAACTCCAGAACCTTCTGTACGTTCCTTCTTCACCTGCCCAAGGTGAACTCTCTCTGTCTGCCAGCTTCTCACTGTGAGCTACCCACCTGTGAGTCACTCAGTAGCCCCTTTGGGGGCATCAGATCTAGTGTGGCCGTGTGACAGCTCCGGTATATGGCTGACCTTTGTTCTATTTAAGAAGGACCCCAAGGCATGAAAGTAGTGGAGATGGTAATTTGGATATAGCAGAGAAGCCAAAAAGAAACTCTAAACAGCTTCCTTTCGATGAAAAAATGGCAAGTTGTGAGTGTGCATGTGTACCCATGAATGGTGTAAATGGAATTAGTGTAATCTCTGGCTTCTGGCACCCACCAGGGGTCTCGGAATATACTCCCGCCCCGAAATAATAGGGACTGCTATATGCTGAATGATATCTAAAGATAAATATTACTCGTGGTAGAAGATGGGGAATGAGGGGCAGGTTAGAGGGTCCTACGTGGAAGGCAGAGGTCTCCACCCACAGCTGGAATGATGGCCTGGCAGGTGGATCCACCTGATTGATGCCATGCTTGCTGATTATAAGACACTTCAGGAAGGTGGTCTTGGAAGTGACTGAAACCCGTGTGTGTTTTTAGTAATCACCACATGGGGGCAGCCTACTCAAGACGATTCAAGAACAATCGTTGGCTCCACCCGACCCCTCTCTGTCTCTCACAGAATCAAAACTTGTGCTTGCTTAGCTTGGCAGCCACTGAGTCACAGCCCCTATTTTGCACTTGAAAACCTAGAACTTGGGGTTTGGAAGCAGTAGTGGAAGAGGAAAATAGGCCTTGCCCTGTGCTGAACAGCTGTGGTGGGAAGAGAGGAGGCCTTCACTGCAGCTGAATGTTTTCACAGCTGTCCGGAGACTTTGGCTGGTTGTAGCTGTATTTTTGAAAAACAAAGACATTTTTTTAAAAGTATTTTTTTTCTTATGAAAATAAATCACCTGGACTCTTCTGTGGGATGAAGCGCATCCCGACTCTGAGGGGAGGATTCCATAGCTGTGGTTTTTCTAGAGAATCTGGAGATGATGAACATTCCTGTTTTCATGTATCTAAGAAGCTCTGTTTAATAATTAATATGCATTTTCCTCCTAATTCCTTCATGTACAGTGGTATCGTAGTGAATCTGAGACACTTAGTTTTAGCTGGGAAGTGACACCATCATGACTTGGTCACTTTCACCCTACTGCATGTGTGTTGATGAGTGTGTGTATGGGAATATGTGTGTGTGGAGACCAGAAGCACAGCCTCACATGTCATCCTCAGGAGCTGTCTGCCATATGGAGTGGAGTCTGTCACTGTCCTGGAGTTCACCAAATAATCTGTGCTGGCTCACCAGCGAGCCCCAGAGAGCTTCCTGTCTCTGCCTCCTCAGTGTGGGATTACAAGCCCACACCACCTTGCCAGAGTCAAGTACTCAAACAACATATGAGCCTATGGGAACTATTCTCATTCAAACTACCTCAGAGGCCTTCCACAGAGCTAAGCAGAAGCCAGCACTAAGCCCTTGAACCTGAAAAAGTTAGAAACCAACTCCACCTATCGCCAATCTTGGGCGTTTTGTTATAGTAACTGCACATGAGCTGATATAGAGAGTGATGATACGGAGAGTCTCCAGGGGATGTGAGCATGAAGAATGGAGATCTGACTTCCTAGAGCCTTGCAGAGAACAGAATGGACCTCCATTCAGTGATTATGCCCACTGGAGTATGTCACTGAAAGTTAAGAAATTTGCTGACTCATTGTCAGGTGTCAAGTTTTAGAATTTGAGGTGCAGTGTGCATTTCCATAGATATCCCACAATGGAGAGGAGGTTGGCTGAATGTAGTCCGCATTTTTCGTGTGCTAATGAGTGTAGACTCAGGTCTTAGCTGCATGCATTTGAGTAGAGCTGAGAACCCCTCCACCCCCACCCCACCTTTTCTCATTTTCCTCCACACAAATGTATCTTCCCAGGCCCCTTGGCAGCAGAGTGATGGAGCTGACAGACAGCCCATAACCCCGTTGTTGGGAATTTGCCATGACTGAGTGGTCCCCTCTTTCTCACTGAGGATTTTACCTTGGTATCCCACCCCGTCTGAAGTGAGACGATGCTTTGTCTTGGGTGCTTATGAGTCAAGTGGTACCCTGTCCTTGGACAAAAAGAAATTGCTGGGTATCACAGAGCTCTGCTCCCCTGAGAGTCCCACTGAAATCATGGTTAGAGCACAGCTGGGAGATACAACGGGAATGGCCTCCAGCTGGGGTGAGTCCGGTGGATCCCCAGCTGCATAGTGAAGACGTGCTCCGGCTATCAGAGATGTGTCTGAATTCATTTTTCTCTGAGAGTCTCATTTTCTCCTCATTTCACGGAGATGCTTAGAAAACCAGCACTTAGAGAAAAGGGAAAAACATGGATCTTTCACATTTTCAAAAGTGAATATCCCAAGCTCAAAAGTGTCTGGGATTTGGGAGCAAAACTCCACTATCACAAAGTTTGCATTTAGTGCACAGTATGCCTAATAAAAGGGCTTAAATGTGAACTGGAAATTCCTAAATGTCCTGTGCCATGTGTATGAAAGGCTAGGGGGAGATAGAGCTGGGGCCTCCCAGCCTTTCGAGTGGACAGGGTCATCGCGTTATACGACTGACTGATCTTGTCACACTTTAGGACAACAGTGTAGACTAATACGAGCAGATCATCAGTCCCCTTAGCTGAGTGGCGGGTCACAATGAGTGTTGTCTCGGTGATTTCAAGCCTTGTACCCTGTTAGACAGGACTGAGGCTTGGAGGAGACTTTCTGGAGATTATAACAGTTAAGAACAGATACTTGGGGCTGGAAGGCTGGCTCAGGCGCTGAGTGTGTGTACTGCTCTTGCAGAGGACTCAGGTTCAGTTCCCCATACCTAACATTCTCTTCTGGCCTCCACAATTCTGTGCATGCATATGGTGTGCATGGACTGATGCAGGTACACATACATGCTCATAAATAAACAAATACATCTTTTTGGGAGGAGAGCCGTTACTATGTCTTCCTCCTCTGTACATGAAACACTTATTCCAGATGCTCATGTGACTCTGATCTCTGAACCCAAAGCACTGCCCATCTCAGGTGTGGCTCATCCCAGCAACCAGGGCCCAAGGCAGTGAGTTGACTGTTTAATCATTCCAACTCTTTATGATTGCAGAGACAACCTTGAAAGATAGGCAAGCTGAAGGAGGTTAAATGCGACTCCTTCCCCTTGGCGTTGGGTTTGACCAACCTTCCAGGCCCCCTTCTAGGCAACAGTGGTGTGCATCCTTTGAATGAGTGGGGACGACGCCTAGCCAGGGGTGACGGCATGATGCCTGTCATGTGTGGAATGGGTACCATATAGTTCCGCGCTAAGCCAGCATCTCACTTTTCCAGAGTGTGTATTCATGGACCCCTGGGGTGCTGGCCGTTCAACTTTCTCTGACAAAGTGCATTCAGATGTTGCCTTCCACTCTTCACTCTTTCTCCTGCCTGATCACGTGACTTGTCAACACCCACGGCGGGGCTGATTGGAACTTTTTTGAAAGCCAAAATATCAGACTGTGCTGAGGAAAAGGGATTCATGAGCGCAGAGTGAAACAAATAAGCGTGAGGTCAAGTGGAACCGTGGAAATTAGCGGATTGATTAGCCTCAGCTGGTTCGGCATGTAAGCTGAGATACTGAAATGTGGGAGAAATGGCGTGTCCATCGGGTAAATTTGTGGGGCCAATGTAATGAGAGAGGTGTCTGTCTCCACCTTGCGCTTTACAGTTGCCCTCGTTTTAAATACCCTCCCCCATATCCTATAGACAAATTATTCTGATTTCAATCTTGATGGGTTATGTTAGAAATGTTCGAACATGGAATGCATTCTCTCAGACAGTATTAGAAATGGTTGTGTAACAATTCGTGGGATTTGGGGCGGGGGGGGGGCAGTTTAAGGAATCAGAAGTGGAATTGTGTGGCTAGCGTGCCTCATTCTCTGTGGGAAACCTGGTTGGGGACTGAGATGTTTCTCCAGACGTGGGTTTGGGTTCAGCTTTCAGGCCAGCCATGTCACTTTGCAGTCCCCTGTGGTCCACCGCAGCTGAGCCCAGCGTCATCAGAGTCCAGGTGTGGTAGTGAGGTATGGATTGCCCATCAGGGTGCCCTTGTCAGTCCTGCTGGATTCTGGGGCTGTGTTCTGAAGGAAACAGGCTGGGGATGTCAGCTTCAGCCCACGTGCCCACAACTTGTGTTTCCCTTCTCCAATGTGAGTGGGTTTCTGAGGATATAAAATGAGAAGTTTGAATGGCATGCTCTTGTACATAATCTGAAATGCAAGTACATCTGTTTCTATAGTCATTTCCTAGTCTTTTGGACGTGCATGCAAGTCACTAGACACCAGGTATTAGGCTCACCATAGGCCTGGATCCTGACCATCGCTGGTAAGCAGAGCCTCGGCCCAAGTCCAGGTGATGTGATTCCACCTGCCATGTGTCTGGATTCCTCAACTGTCAGGGGAACAGCTAAGGCCCAGAGAGTTCCTCCGAGAGAGTAGATGCAGCAATCTGATCTGTAGATGTACGAGGGGAAGTTGGGTATTGGAAAGCATAAATGCCAGGAGATGCAAAGCCTCGTTCCCTGCTGCACCAGCCATGTACCTGAACTTGAGCCTGCTGTGTGCATGAAGACATACGGTCAGCCTGAAGGTGCATCCCGAGGCCCACCCTCCCCTACACAACCTTCACCACAGCACACACCTACTCTCCCTCTCCCTTCCCCTCTCCCTCACTCCTCTTTCTATCGTCCTTCCCCCTCTCTACCCTACCTTTATTTTTTTTCTCAAGAGTCTGAAGAAAATAATTATCTTTATGATCTTTCAAAGCATATATATTACTGAATCTGAGGCTGTTCTTTTTTTAAAAAATCATCTCCCCTGACTTTTAGGGTATTTGGTGGTGTGGTGGTGGTGTAGTAGCCTCTGTGTATGTGTGTGTGTGTGTGTGTGTGTGTGTGTGGATAGGGTCTCATTTTGCCCAAGCTGTCCTCAAACTTGCTCTATAGCAGCAGATCTCAGCCTGTGGGTCTCAACCCCTTTGGGTGTTGAACAATCCTTTCGCAGGGGTCGCCTAATACCATCTGCAAATCAGGTATTTACATTACGATTCATAACGGTAGCAAAATTACAGTTATGAAGTAGCAATAAAAATAATTTTATGTTTGGGGGTCACCACCACAGGAGGGACTGTATTCAGGGGTCGCAGCGTTAGGAAGGTTGAGAACCACGGCTCTACAGCCAAGGAGGACTTTGAGCTTCTGATCCTCTTCCCTTTACTTCCCAGGTTGAGGGATTATGGATGTGTGCTACCACGCCTGATTTTAGGGAATCCCGGCTTCCTGCATGCTAGACAAGCACACTAGCAACTGAACTACATTCCCAGCCCTATCTAACTTAGATATATGAAGTTCGCTTCAAAGGAGATGAACTGTCTTTTCTAGCATCTTTGGACATAACTGAATAGCTTAGATGTGCACTAGAATGATGAAGAGTTGAACTTGGGAAAGTTGAGGAAAAGGAAGACCATTTATTATCCTTCGGGGGATGCTGGTAGATATAGAAGTCTAATTCTCTATTGCCCATTCGGCTTGCAGTCATTCTGATGTATGAAATAAGCCTCGAGGTTTTAAAAGCCAATAATCTGTTTTACTGATCACGAGAGAGAGAGTAGACAACAGAAAGACACATAATTCCTGCAAGGGAAAAAATTCTCCCAGGGTGAGGTCACTGGGTGGGCACAGAGAGGGGGAAATACCTTTGTTACGACTCTCATCCTCTTATCTTGCCAAAGCCTGACGACATCTGACTGAAACCATCTGACGGCCTGACATTTTAGAGGCGTTACAGCTCTTTCCATGTTCCTCGTTTTATTATTGCAGGAGAACGTGGCCGTTGATTGGCTGATACAGAGCACAGCCTTATGGTATTTGCTCAGCTAATTTCAGATGAGATCTGGCACGTTCAGGGTGGTATGGCCCTAGACTCAGCTAATTTCAAATCCAGTCAGATGTTAGGCATCCTAGGTTTTTAAATTTTATGAATAGACAGGGACCCTGCTAATGAAAAATTTCACCAGAAGGAACTCTCCGTACACAGCCCGCACATGCTACTCCAGTGAGAAGTGTGTGCCAGGAATGGTTGCTATGGTAAAATTGCCCATCAATTCCTAGTTGCCAGGAATGTATTTTTGGCTTCTAGTTTATGTAACTACTAGGGAGGGTATAAACCTCAGCCACGCCCCTTTCCTTTACCCTGCAGGGCCATAGCCTTTCTTCCTAACTCCTGTGCCCTACCCTATTTCCATCCTTAGCTCCCCTCTTACTAATTAACATCAGTGCCTCCCACAGATGAACTTGGGAATCTTACTCAGCCGTCTAGTTCTGCCTTTACTCTGTATGGGGGTGGGTCCTAGCTGCCCCCCCTTCCCCACTGCTCCCTGACGAGGCTCAGTTCCAGCCCCAACATCACGTATCTCCTCCCTCCCGCTGCCCATCCTAATCTGACCTCCTAAGACATCTTCCTAAGACAAATCTCATACAGCATACAGCATAGATCAGTCTGCTGACCCCCTCTGTGTTTTTGTCACATTTTTAGCATTAGGTGTGTTGAGCAACAATGAATTTTAGACTTGTAACTTAAGTGAGGTGGCAGGGAGCGTGTTTCAGTGTCTTCAGATTCCTGGCTGGTTACTCTTGGAGACTCAGGGACAACCCATGAGTAGTCTCATAAATTTCCCAGTTACTATTTGAAAGGATCCAAGTTGACAGGGAGGCTCTGGTTACAGGTCTCAAAGCAGCAACAAGCTTCACGTGTTTCTTGTTGTTCTAATCACTACAGCGAGGAATGGAACCAAAGGAGCCGTCCGTCAGCAGGTGAATGGACAATGAAAGTCTGCTACATATATAAAGTGATTCCCTTCGTAGCTCTAACGAACAATAATAAAATCACAAAATTTGCAGGAAAATGGATGGGTTTAGAATGTATAAAATTAATAGAGGTTACTCATCTCGAAACCACACACACACACACACACACACACACACACACACACACACACACACACACGTTCTCTCATGCGAATCCTAGCTTATAAATGCATGTGTGTGTGTGTGTGTGTGTGTGTGTGTGTGTGTGTGTGTAAACAAATGTATGTATAGCAGTTAAAAAGGAGAACAAGAAAGGGTAATTTTTAAAACTGCAAAATGCATGCTGATAAATTCCCATATATAGTATACTTGGTGTGATCCTGGGAGTGCTTTGCCAAGCTGTGACATGTTTTCCCTGCAAAATAAGACCTTAGTTGTGCAGTGTCCACATGTGACTCCGTGAGGGCAGTTACATTACTGTGAGACCTAGATTTTAAATTACATTTTTCATTGTTTGAATATTCCTGTAGGCTGTAGTTCTTTCCAAGCCCTAATAAACTGAGCATATTTTATTCTTTAAAGAGGAATTTTGCTTATCCAGATCCCTGTCTGTTGTTAAGAAAACATCAGCAATTTTGGAAATATTGGCATTTTCTAAAATAAAAATGACACTTTCTAAAGAACAAACGTGGAATTTTTTTAGGATGAAGTTAAGAGCTAGTCTAGGAACCTCCATGTTACACAGGATGTTCATGGACACTTCTCTCCTTACAAAGCACTGTGGAGAATCTATATGGAATGGAGTACTATAGGATCTGTAAAGCCACTGAGCCTAATGTAGAAGTTAAAGATCACGTGTGGTGGGTCCTCCCGTTCCCTCGTACCCCTCTGTTCGGTGTGTGTGTGAGATAGTGGGTGGATGACGCATGTGCTGATGGAGGGGCCAATGTCTATCCAGACATTAAATACTCGTAGATCTCACAGTCAACGGTGTGAGGAAAGTAAGGAGCTATTGAATGCTGACTGTTTCCTCCTCGTATCTCAGTGGTTTACCTTGTGTCTCCCCATCCTGAAGACCCCAGTTCTAACATCTGCACGCAGGGACCGGGTATTTACCGTCATACCCCCCAGCTCCCTAAAAAAAAAAAAAGAGGTGAATGAGCATTTTCAATGAAGACTCCTAAAGTTCATTTAGTCCCACTATTCAGTATAATTTTTAAAAGTGTATCTCTGCTGGTGAAAGCAGTTACCTGCTGAGTTTTGTGTTGTTTGTTTATTTAAATAGAGTTCTTCATTTCAACTTCATATTCTTAGCTAGGCTGGTAACATTCAAAAGATGTGGAAGCAAGGTTTATAACTCTCGGGTGCCAGAAAGCAAAGTTCTTCAAATAAAGCTTTCAACTTAAAAAAAAAAAAAATTGCATTTCTATTTATTTACTGGTGGAGGGGGGGGGGGCGATGGCACACATGGCCCAACATGCATGTGGAGCTCAAAAAACTACAACAACCTGTGGGGGTCATTTCACACCGGGGCTTGAACTCAGATCTTCGGGCTTGGTGTCAGGAACCTTAACCCACGGACCCAGCTTATCAGCCCATCAACTGGGTTTTTGTTTTGTTTTTAATCTTTGTTTTTTTCTTTTTTGGGGGGAGGGGGTTAGTTTAATTTTGTCTTGTTTTACCTGTTCCTGCTTTAATCCATCAAACGCAAGACCCTTACGTATTTCCCCCCAAAACACATTGCTAGAGAACTACTGTGTCGCTTCCAGTCAGGATGATGGGGCTGTTCTTGCTGCAGGCTCCTGTCTTTAAATGCATTACATTTGCTAGACAGAAAAAGCCAAACTCTCCTGCAACCTTCCAGATCCCATCTGCCTTCTTCCTTCCCTCCATATTTGATACCCCCCCCCCAATGAGGATCGCTGGAATAGTTTTCCTGTTACCTAAACCACACTGAACCCCACGTGATCCACATTAATATCCCTGTATCTGTGTCTTACTATTGTTTTAACATTTGGTCCTCTGCCTGGGGAGTGGGTGGTTCCCTCTGAGCTCTGCTACACTAGTCTCCACAGAGAAAGCAATATTTTGTTATGAGGTAAAGTTTCAGGCTCTGGCCAGGGCCTTTCCTGTGTGGGGAGAGGGAAGCAGGAGCAGCCAGGGAGACAATAATTCTCCTTGAATTTGAGCTCATTAAAATCTTGCCCCATCCTCAGTAGGTTATTTATTGATTTAAGCATCTAGCCCTGTTTCTTTCCAGAAAGAATTAGCATCTACACTGTGATCACGGTGAAGGGAGGGGAATTTTGCCCCTCCGTGTGAGATTAACTGGCCCCAGATTGCTTTTTAGCGCAGCCACTTTATCAATGTATGTATGTACGTAGCTAAGGAACCGGAATAAAACTCCAGATTTATAGGTAATGAAAAGAATGGATTGTATCAAAGACACCATGTGCAGGAATCTGAGGGGTCTTAGGGGACTAGTATGAAGCTATGGTCCCTGGCTTTTCCCAAAATGAACACTTCAGCATTGTTCTTCTAGACATCCTTTCAAGAAGTGTTTTAACGTATTCTGGTTTCGCCGTCCTCAGGCAGGAAGATCTAGCAAAAAGATGTTTCTTATCTGCTGCTCTGGAGCCAGGCTTAAACATTTGCATTTCCTTCGAGGATTGCTGTGGTTGGATTTATGACAGTCATTTAAGTATGTAAATGAGAAATGGCTTTTTGAAACAGATGTTTACAATCGTGTTTCCCACCAGAACACTTTTCCCCTACACATAACATCACCCGCAAGTTCTAGCTGCTTTTCAGATCTGTCTGCAGAGATCATGTATAGCTTGAACTGGTCAGATTGCTGGCGATGTTGGCTCCACGAGTCTCGGCGCAGTGTAGCTGTGTCATGGCCGCGTAGTGCAGAGCAGGAAGACTGGCTACTCAGGCAGTTGTTTCAGCAGAGATATCTATTTCCTTCTCTTTCTTTTCAAGTCTCTCTCCCTCTTTCCCCGAGTGTGTGTGTGTGTGTGTGTGTGTGTGTGTGTGTGTACATGTATGTGAGAGCATGTGCATGCTTGTGCAAGTGTGAGGCCACAGAAAGTGTGTAGAGGTCAGGGGCTCACTTTGCACCTTGTTTTAGACAGGATCTCTTTGATCTATTGCCAATGCCCACCAGTTTCTGGGGAATTCTCCTCCACCTCCTGACAGCTATACTACCAGGTCTGGTTATATGTGAGTTTGGGGGATTTGATCTTGGGTCCTCATACTTGTACTTAAGCTCTTTACAAACTGAGCTGATTTTCCAATCCTCTGTTTCCTTCTGAACATGGTTAATCTATAGAGTGGTGGTACATGGAACTAAGACGTGTGTAGCGTATACACTGAGGTGACTTCCGTGACGATGTTTTTAAAGTCCCGTTTTCTTTCTAAGATGGGTTAGTTGTTATAATCACTCACTTGAAAAGCAGAATGTAACCACATTGTAATTTTTATATTACCTGAAAGATTTTGCCTCTGTATAGAAGCTGTAAGGGAAAGAATAGAGTTAAAAATGAGTGAGAAGGAAAAACATCAAGAATGAGAGAGTTAGAAGGAAAACATCAAGAATGAGAGGAGGAAATCACCAAGAAAATAAAGAATAGAGAATGTGAAAGAAAATAAAGAAAAGGTCGGAAAAAAACCATCAATAAATAAATAAATAAAAGATGTGTTAGTCGTATTCTGCTTGTACTGAGATACGCTTATTGGTTCAGGGTCTTAGTCCAGGCCCACAGTTTAGAACAAAATTCGGGGTCTTTTATTAAAATAGTCTGATACTTTGGAGTCATGTGACATCAGAAGTTAGTCTTTTCTTTATGCTATAGATTAATGTGTGTGGTTTTCTCTCTTTTTCTCCCTTTAGCTTCAAGAGGCAGACATTGTGGTCTTAGGCTCACCTAAGCCAGACGAGATCCCTGCTGCGTGGATCCCATCAGGAACCACCGTTCTCAATTGCTTCCATGACATCTTGTCAGGTAAATAGCTTCACCTTGGTGGGGCAGGGGGCAATGCTGTTGGGGGAAATGGTCACCTTGCTTCTTCAGGAGAGAGTGTGTATCTTAGTTAGGGTTTTATATTGTTGGGAAGAGACACCATGACCATGACAACTCTTACAAAGAAACATTTAATTGGGGTGGCTGGCTTACAGTTTCAGAGGTTCAGTCCATTATGATCATGAAGGGGGATCATGGCAGCAGGCAGGCAGACGTGGTGCTAAGAGCTGAGAGTCCTACATCTTGCACGCAGCAGTAGGTCAACGGACAGTCACACTGAGGGAAGCTTGAACAAAGGGGACCTCAAAGCCCCCACAGTGACACACTTTCTCCAACAAGGCCACACGTCCTCATAGTGACACTCCCTTTGGGGGTCATTTTCTTTCAACCCCCCACAACTTGTTCTTGAGATGCTGACTGCTGTCAGTGGGAGTGTACAGAACAGGCAATTGGACTGTGGATGTGCCTACCTTTGGGCTTTTCTGATACCAGCTTCATGTTGTGGGCAGAGAGACCAAGATGTCAATGGAGGTGCGCCCCCACCCCCACCCCACCCATGCCTCTGCTGACCTCTGGTATCTGAGAGACCTGACACCTGTGACCTCAAGGAGACAATCTGGGTATGCATGAGGTAGACCAGAAATGGCGGCGGCTTTCCTGGCCAAAGATTCTTGGCAGCGTCTCTGTAAAAAGCATCGGGAAAAGCGGAGCTGCTGGGAGGGTTGGAATGGAGATGAGCCTTGTGTCTCCGGAGTTCCCCTCTCAGGGACCCCTGAAACATTCTGGCTTTAAAAGCACACAGAGGAATGGAGCAGGTAGAGGTGCAGTCGTGTGTGAGAGCAGGAGCGGCTCGGCTGGTGGGCTCAGTGGGTAAGGGCGCTTGCCACTAAGCCTGACGACCTGAGTTCGATCCCCAGGCCCCACTTGTGGAAGGAAGAACCAACTCCATGTAGTTAACCTCTGACCTCCACACACACACAAACCACAGCCACAGCATGCACACTCTTACACATACATATAAATAAATAAATAAATAAATAAATAAATAAATAAATAAATGTAATTTTTAAAAATTAAGCAAAATAAAGTGCATGCTGTGTGGAGGCTGGGGAATGTAGCTCAGTGGTAGAGGGCCTGTCTGGTCTATGTGAAGCTCTGACTGCTATCCCTTGTGCTATAAAAACACATAAACTACATGTCATGTTTCCTCCAGACATGCATGCAATGTTTATTTGTCCCCTAAGAAAATATCTAACCCATAAATGATGGCTGTGGTAGACTCGGCTCAGCATCTTAGGTGAGGAAACTTAGTTCTAATACCCCTCCTTCTGCTTTTTTGTGATTTTATATTCTCTGCAAGAATATTTACCTGCTGGTTTTTGTTAGCTTTTATACGGAGATCAGTTTTGGTACCATTCTAGCTGGAGACAGAATCTACTTCAATATTCTTTTGGGCTGTCTTTAATTTCTGCTGTTATGTAAAAATGATACGTTTTCTGTAAGGAAAACTCTTTAATGTTTCTTTTAGAGCTCTTGGTTTTGATAAAGCTATTTCTAAAGATATTGCACCTTTAATCCCAGCACTCAGAAGACAGAGGCAGGTGGATCTCTAGGAGTTCTAGGCAAGCCTGGTCTGCATACCAAGCTCCAGGCCACACGAGGGCTACATAGTGAGACCCTGTCTCAAACCAAACAAGCAAGCAATAATAATACTAATTAATTAAAAAATTAGGTTTTATTGAGGAGTTGGTATGGGATTATGTACATATATGAAATTCTCAACGAATAATTTAAAAAAATCTCTTAAAAACATTAAGTTACAGTGTTTCAATACTTAGGAGAGCATAAAAAAAAACTACAAGCCTACTTCTATATTGGTTTAATTATTCTGTAGGTAGAATAATTGCAGCTAGTTTATTTTAAATTTCTCTGGTCCCTTTACAATACTTTTCTTGTTGGTTTTGGAATGTCACATGAATGAGATAGTGCCTGGCCCCATAGCGAGCACTCGGTAGAGGCTGAGTGTTGACCACACAACAGAGATGCTTCCTGGAGCGTGTCCTGCTCACACGCAGGGCTGACAGGACGGTATGCTGATACGATGCATGGCCATTGCAAGGGCTGCTCATGGTTGTAGCACATTCTGAATGGTCAGAAGTTCTCATGTCGTGACCTGGATGACTATGAAGACTTTAACTATGAGGAAGTTGGAGAAAGGTTCCTTCCCTCCTGCTCTTTCTTCATAATCTTGCCACTTGAAACAAATGAATAGATTGTTTTGGAATCACTATTAAATCACTATTAAAGAGAGAATTGTTTTTGTTTTTTGAGAGAAAGTTTCTCTGTGTAGTTTTGCGCCTTTCCTGGAACTCACTCTGTGGCCCAGGCTGGCCTTGAACTCACAGAGATCCACCTGTCTCTGCCTCCCGAGTGCTGGGATTAAAGGCGAGCACCACCACCACCTGGCTTTTAAAAAATATTTTTAAAGGAAGAAATGCTGTAGTTTTGGAGCTAAAGAACAGAATTTGCCCTCCGTACAGCCATTTTGTACACCAGATTGTAAGATATAAGAACGGCTGTACTGAACAGACAGAGAAGCTGGTCTTTAGTCTTGGCTCCAGAAAACAAGATCAAACAACAACATCTCTGTGTTTTACTCAAGTTTGCAGAGTCCTCTCACGTGGAAAAAGTGATGTCTAGTGTGGGGTGAGAGAAAAAGTCCTGAGCTGTCTCCCAGGACTCAGGGTAATAAACCAGGTGATCCAGAGGGACCTCGGGCTTTCCCTTTTGTGGCCCCGGAGAGAGACAGTTTGTTGTAGTGGAAAAGGTGTGCATGGACCTGGGGTTATGTCATTCAGAGAGGAGACAGTTATTTCATTGGTGTGAGGTGTTATTGTTTTGTTTTCGAGATAGTCTCATTGTTTAGCTGAGGCCCACTTGGAACTCTCCATCCTCCTGCCTCAGCCTCTTGGGGCTGAGGTTACAAGGATTGTACCACACATCAGACTTAGTTGTTTGGACCTTTTCTTCGGAATTACTTTTATTTATTTCTCTTTTCATTGTGTGTATGAGAGAGAGAGTGCGTGGGTGCTCCCGGAAGTATGAGAATTTGGACGCCCCCCGAGCTGGAGTTACAGGTGGTTGTGAATCATCCATTGTGGGTATTGGGAACCATCAAACCGCAGTCCTTTCTCAGAGCAGTACATGCTCTTAACGTCCCAGCCAGCTCTCACTCCACCTGCCCACTCCCCCAAACATGCACACCCTATTTTTTTTTCTTAAGCTCTTTTTTATACTGTCTTTTGCCCATGTGGCTTGGAGGAAATCACTTCAGCTTTCCAATCTTCTGTTTTCTTGGGGATAACTAGGAATGGGAGACGAGGCTGGGCCGGGTAAATGACAGGGTAACTCAGGTGCAGTGCCTTTCTCCTACTAGCTGCTAGTGAATGTTGGTTCACATTCTGTACCCCTCTCCCTTCGCCATATTTCCAGCACACACAGGACTGACTTCACAGCACCAGGGTGTATGTGTTTTCTTGGAAGTTATGCCCAGGGAAGAAAGAAGGCCAGGAGAGTTCTTCTGGTACATCATACTTCTGAAAGAGTATGATGGCAGCTTCAATGAAATTGGGGTGGACCTGGGATTTAATCATCCTTTGTATTTGGAATAAGATGAAATGCTTCCTTCTGACTCTTGAGCTTTGCTCTAGGTCTGTATTGCCTGGTCCCCCCACTCCCCACCCCCATATCTGTCCATGAGATATCTGCTCTATTCTGAGATCCATGTCTGTATTAACTGGCTCTCCCCCTCTCCTAGATCTATCCCTGAGATATACTGCCAATTTTCTAGTTCAATTCATTCTCACTACGTTCAGTTGGTTACCTTTGAAAGGGTTTAAGCCAGGGTGGGGGATGTAGTTCAGTTTGTAGAGTTCTTGCCTAGCACACACAGGGCCCTGGATTCAATCCCCACTATGGCATAACATTTGATGTGGTGACGCACACCAGGAATCCCAGCCCTGGGGAGGTGGAGGCAGAGGACCAGAAGTCTGAGCTCAACCTTGAAATACACGAGAGCCTTCTCAAAAGAAAAAAAAAAAAAAAAAGCCATTTAGATTATGCATGTAGTGTCTTAATTCCTCCTTAATTTGGTCTTAGAGGTTGCAAGGTTATATAAGGTAATTCTAATGTTTACATTATTCTCATTTCTTTTTAACTCACGTTCTTTTTTTAAAAAAGGGCCAGAAATTGTGTACTGTGATTTGATAGTGGGATCCAAATGGTTGAAATGATGGTGACAGCTCTGGAGGGCACCCTCATGAATTTTCACCAGAGGCTCCCTTCTGGCTCCTGCCCTGTGTGTCGCCATTTCACCTCACAAATTCAGTGTATGGAACTGGAAAAACTAACGACAACTCGGTGTTTTGTTTAAGGATTATCTGCATTAATTCCCAATTTTCAGCTCTTCTAGCTTTGGAGTAGCTTGCTGTCCTAGAAAGGAAAACCATGACAGAGTTGTCTGTGGATTCATGGGTTGGTAATAGAAAGGTGTTCCCCCAGCAAAGCCAGGTCCTGAGGTGGGGGAGCCGTGAGGGAGGAAGGCTGTCTTAACTTTGTGGTCTGTCACACATCCCAGGATAGTCCAGGAAGGGGCTGTTCTGACTTCTATGGGTAGCAGCCTAACACTGAAGCCTTGACTTTTCTTTCTGCCCAAATTTTGGTTCTCATCATTTTAAAACATGATAAATGGGATGCCATCTGTTAAAGCGACTTGCCCCGGAGCTGCCATGAGTTAAATGAGAGAGTTTGGTGGGAAGTGAAAAGATAGATCATCCTTGCTTTGGGACAGGACCGGCTGTAGGCATGGATACACAGCCTGGGGACAGCTTCCAGGTGGAATCCTTCCTTCACACCTGTGGGTGCTGAAACAGCGCTTTCCTTTCTCAAGCCTCATTAGCATTAAAATGCACTGAGAACGTATTCCTGCTTCACGGAGCCCCTCCATGTTAATGGCTTCAAATTCTCTGCAGTCCATTCCGTCTCAATATTTATCCCTACTCCAGAAAGGATGCAAAATTTATAAAAGCAAATATGCCCAATAAATAAGTACACAGGATCAAATAAAAGTCTCCTCTGACCCTATCATATTTTTCCATTAAAAAAAAACATAGTTTTATCTGAATCTAATAGAAGGAAAAGCAAATGATACCCCAAGCATTGCTGAAATTTAGACACCCACTTCCAGAATAGAGCTGCTGGATTCTTTAAGACTCTTGTAAAGTGTGTGTGTGTGTGTGTGTGTGTGTGTGTGTGTGTGTTAGCTTGTGAAGAGCCCTGCTGTGACTTAGTAATAACACACTTGTCTAGTATGTGTGAATTAGATGGCAAGCCTTTGTCCACTCACTGTGCCTAAAAGGCTAAGGTCAGCCCTGTGTGTGAACATAGTCGACTTGCCCAGCTTCTGTGGGCAGATCTGCTGCCCTGACACCTACAGCTTTATCTGCATCTTTTGGTATTTATTGAGTGTCATTAATTGAGGGTAATTGAGTGTAAATTGCGGTTAGAGCCGGGTCCCTGCAGAAGGGAAGGCTTGACTGGTCATGGGCTTCTGTTAGCAATAGAGTGACAGCTCCCTCAACTCAGGCTTCTACGTCACTCTCTAGTCATTCTTGCTGCGGTCTCCCACAAACTCCTCACGACGTCTGGTCCAATCGTGGCGTTGTATTCTCCTTCCAGCAGCTGTCCTCAGGGCTAGAAGGAAGGAAGGTGTTTTGTTTTGCATATACCTGCTCTTCACACTGTTCATCATGCCTGAAAGTCACTAACGAGCTGGTTTGGACATAGCAGCTTTTCCTGTAGCTTTTCAGAGCTGCAGCATAGCCTCTCTCCTCCTGAGCCCTGTGTTGTGCAAGAGCCTAAAGTGATAAGAATTCTTTACCGTGCAACTGTGCCCCTTATGTTCTGGGAACATGCATTTACAAATGGATACCAGCCCCTGGAATGTAGCTGTCTTAATTGTCCATTGCTTAAAGACAGGAGAACAAGCAGTATGCTCTTCTTTTTCGTAGTAGTTGGACGGGATTGGAAGAGCAGGTCTCTAGTGGTTAAAACAAAGCAAAACAAATCTCTCCCATCCTTTGACTCTTGTCCCCTGCCTAGATGTGATTTATAGAGCCAAAGCATTGCTAATCTTTAAACTGTACATGGGGGATATGGTTTTCCAACGCCCTTAATGCATTTGACAATAAAACATGTACTCATCATGAAACACGTACTCTTAAGTGTTTTGTGCAATTTCTTGCAAAGGACTGTCAGCAGAGTGGATAATTTAAGAGTCGAGTGGTCCAGAAACAGAGGAAAATTGTTTAATTTAAAAGCATTGCATTTTTTTTCCCCTCTAAGAGAGGGTACAGGTCAAAGCATTTTACATGTGTGTTTTCTTTTAGTAAATTTTATAATTGCTAACTAAAAGAGGGGAAAGTGGAATTCTCATGGATGCTCCCCAAATTTGAAAACCAGGGCTGTCTGTCAGCTTTCTACTACTGTGGGAATTATCGAGAAAAAAAAA
>CABHPQ010173672.1:25596-41329 GCA_902168405.1 Peromyscus aztecus | reverse complement strand
AAACTTCCCATGTACACCCCTGCCTATCCACTCAGGGGCCCCTGGGCTTGAACAAAGTATGACACATCAAGTTGAGGTAGGACTGAGCTCCTCCCCTTGCTTCAAGGCTGGGCAAGGTAATCCAGCATGGGGAACAGATTCCCAGAAGCCAGCTAAGTGCCAGTGACAGGTCCTGATCTCACTGCTAGGACCCTTACAAAGAGACCAAGCTACAGAATTGTCACACACATGCAGAGAACCTAGGTCGTCCCAGCCAGGCTCCCTAATTGTTGATCCAGAATCCATGAGCTCCCATAAGCTCAGGTCAGATGTCTCTGTGGGTTCCCATGTCATTAATAACCCCGTGGTTTGTACAATCCCTCCTCCTTTTCTTCAGCAAGACTCCTGGAGCTCAGCCCACTGCTTGGCTGTGGATCTCTCCATCTGCTTCCATCAGTTACTGGATAGAGTATCGCTGATGACAATAAGGGTAGTCACCAATCTGATTACAGTAGATGGCTAGTTCAGGCACCCTCTCCACTATTGCTAGGAGTCTTAGCTGGGGTCATCCTTGTGGATTCCTGGGGGGGGGGAGGTTTCCTGGTGCCAGGTTTCTCCCTAACCCCAAAGAATGTTAAGTCTTCACTCTCAATTAAGAAACTGCTTAACTGAAACAAACCAGCAAACTGGGGCAGCAAGGAAGGCTGACAAGAGTGAAGTTGCCTTGGGAGTCTTGGGTCTGGCCAGCCTGCCGTTACCTTCCCATATGCTCTTGAGCACTCCTCTTTCTTATTTGTGGAAGAGGTCTCATGGATCACCAAGGTCTTTTCACAGGCTGGTGTTTCATTCTGGGAGTTCCCCCGTGTTCTCAGCTGTCTTCTTCTGATGGGCTTATTTCTTGATACATGCCAGAGGGGAAGGCTAAAGCCTTCTGGAAGCATTAGCTACTGGCGTCTCAGAAGAATTCTCATATTGTGTGGAAGATGAATTGGGTGCAAGCCTGTCCTCAGAGATTAAGAAAACCATTTTTACAAATATTAAATCTTGTTTGGGGATATTAATGTAAGTCTAAAAATGAGCTGAAGTCCAAAGGTAATCCAGGCCAATTTAACATCCTTTGGTTACTTTGATTTCTTTCAGTTTAACCTAATAAGTTAGGACTCAGGCTTATCTCAAGAGGTCCACAACTACCTTAGGGCAAAGCAATGATGACTGCACATATTTTACTTCAGTGTGTAGTACACTTCACACTTCCACAGAACAATAATAACCATAATTACCATTTGTTGAGTGCATGCCTGGACCAGTTACAGCTCTAAATGGTTCATATTCTCATTTAATTCTCATAATACCCTGTGAAGTCTAATTCATTATTTTTCAAACGATGAAAACATAGCTTAGAGTTGTTTAATATCTAAATTAACACAACTGGTAAGTAATGGAGCTAGGGTTTTCATCAAAATCTGATTTGACCCTTATTGCTAGGCTTTGACGTTGACTCCTTCAAGAAGCCCACACAGCAAATCCACTGGTACACCACACAGTACAGAACATGTCAAAGTCTTTGGGCAGTTTAATGGGAAATGAATTAATCAAAAATAATTAAACATCTTAAGCATATTAAACAAAAAATAACTAGGACATGACTGGATCTCCACATGAATTCCCCCTGATGAAGCACTTTCTGCTGTGACGGAAATAAAATAAAGCCTCTTGGTAATTTGAAGCATATACAGCAATTAATTCTGCATTTATATGGCCTGTTTTTAGAACTGTATTTCAATTTTTTAAAGCACTGTTTTAATATCTGTGCTGTAGCTGATAATTATTTGGGGAAGGGGGCAAGAACAAGGGGAATTTAGTGATACTGCGAACATTTTTAATGCAACAGCTGCAAGGCTTAAATCAATGGCATGCCAAGAGCATCAGGGCCTGTCAGAGAGAAGGTAGTATATAGATACTGCCTCCTATTCAAGGTCACTGGTGTGAGTTTACCCAAACCTGACTGCCGCTGGAGGTCACTTTCCCTTTGATGGCTCTTTGGCGGCCCCAGTAAATGAAACAGAGGGCTTGTCCAATTAACTCCTGGGTAACCACTCAGGACTAATGCCAGAGAGTCTCACTGTTGATGGGGAGGGATGGCTCACTGTGCTCCTCAATGTCTAGGGTTGTCTGATTATTATTGTTGTTGTTGTTACAGTGAGATAGTCTTTGACAAGTGTCCAGCTGAATACCAATTCTGATAAAAGAACAAGCCCCATGTTTTAGTTGATATGTCAGTTTTGCAAAAGGGAGCACATAATTAAGAATAAAATGCATCCTTCTATTCAAGCCCTATACCCATCTAAGGTCCCCACCTGCTATAGAGCTGTCCAGGACTGCAAACCTATGGAGTCCTGCAAATTCTAATTGCTTCTGGTGCTCATATATCCTTTTATGGTTCATAATCACTCATAATTTCAAATTGTGTTGTCATCACACCCAGGATACTCAAGTGGAAAATAGCAGGCGGGACATTAAACCCTTCCATTGGTCCACTGACTCATGTAACTTAGCTTGATACAAGCACCCAGATATCTTAGTGTGAACATGAATTTCTCCATAGTCCTCCTTGAAGCCTTTGTTATATCAAGGCTAAAAGTCTCCTATAGTAGTTACATACCTCTTGCGTCCTGACACCTAACTAAAGGAAGCATTTTATAAGAAGTGGATGTGTACTCTCTTCAGCTACTTTAACTGCCCTATCTTGCTTCTACCACTTTGCTCTTACATTTTTTGTAGGAAGGGGTAGAACACGAATCAATTAGATAATTTGTTTAAATCTGTGATTTCCATGGGCTCTTTTCAATCATAGCTGCTCATTTTAATTCTTTTCATTCTAATTAGATACTTGCTTGTTGTATTTCAGCTGCTCTGTCTTAGATGAATCCCTGGGTCCAAGTGAGTAGAAGTTCCTTGTTTTACTCGTAACCTCCCAACCACTCTTGCTGAGGTCTCTTTGTCATAGGTGACTCTTCATTTGGAGACAAGTTGTACTCCTCAGAGGGATTTAGTATGGTATTGAAACAATTGACTCTGAAGATACTCTTAAGAGTCATGGAAGAGTTAATGGTGCTTAGTAAATATTTGTGGAATCAATTGAATAAGTTAATGACCCTGCCATGCTTCTATAGGCTCCTATGGGCAGTTCTCTTCATTTTTTCCCACTTCAACTTAAAAGTCTCTGATGAAATCCCGGTCCCCTGAAAATGCCAAGCTTACATGCTTACTGAAGGAGATAAAGAATTGTGATTCACCCACCTGGTCCCAGACTCAACAGCCACCTGCATACTAATTCCTTCAGTGATTCAAACAGAAGCCCCTGACTGCTTAGAGTGCATATGAATTTCTACCTCTGCACCTGACTGTAAGAAATGTCACATTGTTTAATTATTATAAATCAAATTAGTTCTGACTTTGTGCCCACATGAGTCATAATTGGGAGAAATTCAAACCCAGTAATACGTTTTTGAAGACAGGTGGCTTACATGAGAATCCATAAAAGAGAATGGAGGATATGATGTTCTCTAGTCTTTATACTACTGATTGTTTCTGACATAATTGTGGTTTATGTGCATAATCGTTTAATATTTGGACCTGCGGACCTGCTTGTTTTCAAGATTGGGTGCAGGGGTCGAGACGAAATTTAAGTCCTTATACCTGGCATTCTGTTCTAGTATACATACGAGGCATGTCCAGAGTATTGTGAGAAAATAGCTTCCTCTCCAATCCCTACTTTCTTTCCACTCATTATGACTGCCTTCCTTCTTTATTACAGCCATTCTCTCTCTAAGCCTACACACACACACACACACACACACACACACACACACACACACACACAATCATCCGAAATAGATATTGTATGGATACATAGGACCATTATTACACCAGAAAAAAAGTATTAACCGGGATACATGATTATCATACGTGTAAATATGATATTATCATATAATAAGAAATACATATTTGAAGTCTGCTTCTGGTTGCTGGAACATATCTCTTTAATTCATAGACTCTCTAGAGAGTGATAGCTGTCTTTGCTATGCTAATGAGATGCCTGGTGACTGGTGGCTCCTAGATAGATTGTGAATGGGGACATGATTATAGGGCTTGGGCTTTTCAACTCCATCTCTTGACAGTGAAGGAGAGGTGGGACTAAAAATTGAGTTGTAATTGGCAGTAGTAGGTTCTCTTCTTGAGTTTATTTTCTTCAACCACGCCTAGTTGACTAGGTTTACAGTACTAGGCACGAATTTCTTCCTGTCTAGTAGGCCTTAAGTCTAATCACACTTGGTTGGTTGGTTACTTATGAGCTATAAGTGTTACAGTTGCATCATTGGGGATATCTTGCCATATCAGTCACCTGTGGTTAACAGCCTGTACAGCTGAGTAGCCATACTGATAGTTTTGTTTTTGTTTTTTCCTCTTAGTAGCTTGTATAGCACTTGTATTGCTCTCCTTCTCCCCATCCCAGTTAAAGCCCTTCCCCCTTTCCCATTCTCCATCCCTTGGTCCCTTTTCACTTTCCTGGTGTCTGCAGTTAGGTCACTGCAAGTTATATACTCCCATCTAAAGATTCAGAGCTAGGACTCACAAATGACCAAAAAAAAAAAAGTGACCTTTCTGGGTCTGGTTTAATTCACACATGATATTTTCAAGTTCCACACATTTGCCTGCAAACTTCAACATCTCATTTTTCTTTATAGTGGGTGAAATACTATTGTGTATCTATACCATATTTTCATTATCCATTTATCAATTGAGGGGCCTTTGGGTTTTATCCATTTCCTAACTCTGGTGAACAGAACTTCAGTGAACACAACTAAACAAGAATTTGTGCAGTGGGATGCTGAGTTCTTTGGGCATATACCAGAAAGTGGTGCAGCTGGATCATGTGGTAGGTCTACTTTACATTTTTTGAGGATCCTGTGCATTGATTTCCACAGTAGCTGCATCAATTGGTGATCCCCCCGACAGTGAAGGAGGGTTCCTTTTTCTCCTTATTCTTGTCAGTATGGCTTTTTGTTTTGTTTTGTTTTCAGTACCTATTCTTATGTGCATAATGTAAATGTACTTCTCACCCCTCACTAAAAAAAAAACTTCATTTTGCAACAGATGGAGACTGTTACAGCTATTACACAGCTGGTCAAACGTAGGGATTTTTACACTGGGGTATCTAACCCCAGCTAATACATCCTGCAACTGACCCCTGAACCTTTAAGCTCAGGAAAAAATCCTAGAACAGGGGCAGAAAGATTGGAGGAGCCAGAGTCTCAGTACACCTGTTGAGAGATTGTGTCACCTGAATGAAGATGAAGAGCTATAGGTCAATGGCTGCTGAGAACTTGAGGATCAGTTGTCTCAAGAAATAAACACCCTCAGAGGAGGTCCATTCCCAAACAGTCAGTCCGGGAAACATGCACATATAAGCAAAGATAAATGGGCTCAATAGGTTGTATGAGGGTGTGTGTGTGTGTGTCTGTCTGTCTGTGTGTCTGTCTGTCTGTCTGTATATCTTTCTTGATATATATATATATATATATATATATATATACATACTTAATATTTAGAGATAATGCATGTAATTAAGTAAGAGATATGAATATTAGAAAAACAGCAGGAAGGAATTAGAATGGGCAGAAGGAGGGATGGAACAGATGTAGATATAGTACTCATATACAAATTTTTCAAAATATAAAACATAAAAAAATCTGACTTGATTACTGATAGTCAGTGATTTATTCAATTATGGATGTGTCTGACCTTAACAAAAGCCCAAAGGAATCTATACATAGAGATTCTAGGTTTCTAGACTGCTGAGAACATGGAAATTCCCGGAGGGTGAAGTTCAGGGAGGGCAGGAAGCATCACACTGTCCCCACTTTACCATATACATCTATCTGCATATCTGGCACATCTGTATCCTTTGAAATATTCTTTATAGTAAAAGATGATCATAAGTACTCCCCCCCCCCAACTTCTCTATTAGTCATCCTAGCAATTTAACTCCTTGAGGAGGGTTGTGGGAAACCCAACTGCTAGCTGGTGAGAAGGATGACCTACAACCTGGGCTTAAAGGGGGCATTTGAAGTGGAAAACAGTCTTGCTTCTGAGCTCTTGACGTGTGGTATCTGATGTTCTTCCAGGTAGATACTGTCAGAATTAAATTGGGTCATAAGACAGCCAGCTCATGTGTGCAGATTTGATTGCATGTTGTTGATGGAATCATGTCCACAAAGTGTTCTCTTCGTACCCAGTGAGAATAGGCTCAGTTTCTCCAGTATCTTTCAGAGTAGACCTTCCCAAATGGGTCTGTGAAGACATGACATTGATTCCTTTTCCTGAACAGAAAAAAAAAAGCTGTCCTCTATTGGCCCTGCCATCAACTCATCCCATCACACCTGTACACACAGGTGAGAAAGTTGCCCTCTTCTCTTGCTCTGGCAATGTGGATGCACTGGGAATAATACAAACCTCCTCTTGGATACTACCCTCTACCATACCTATCTCAGAGACCACTGGGATAAAGATTCAATGAATCAGTCAACCAGGAGTATAATCCCAAACTGGGTATAATGTCTAAAATGTCAGCTGATAGTGTCACAAGATGACCATTTCTCCTCTCTTTATGCTCTGGAGTGAGCCTGCAAATCAGCAGTGATTTTATTCAACCTTAGTGAAGCTGTTGCCAGGCTGCAAGTCTAGATACAGCTTGCCTGGGATGCTTTCAGGTTCAGTGCTTTTCCCAGCAGGAAATGCAAAAGGTCTAGCTTCCCAAAGCCACTGCGGGAGAGCTGCTTGCTCATGCATTTCACTTTAACACCAAAACACCTGCAGTTCTGGAGTTTGAATCTTGGAGTCTCCAAGGTGAGTTGAGGAAGGTGACAGAAGTATAGTTGTTATTACAGCAATTTGCTTCCTACAGCAGCCCCCAGGTGGAGATGTGGAGTGGCTTACTTGCCTTTTTCTCCTAGATTATTTTTCCTGAGTCTCCAACACACACCCCTGAGCAGGCCAACCTGCCTTTCCCTGTCCCCCTGACATTCTGCATACAGCCCAGCTTCCACTGGTCACAGTGGAAGTCCAGTTGGATAGTTGGGCCCTTTGTGAGCAGAGAATGCCTATTTCCATTCCTAAACCACAAAGAACTCAATTATCCCACAAAGGAACAGAAGGGAGTGCCACTCTCCTCCCCCATGCTTCCCAGCGCTGTAAGACAACCATTCTGAAGGCTTCTGAAGACTCATGTTGGAGCATGGACAGTGGCAGGGGTACAGTGTTGATGCTGTTGCCTTTATGAATGAAGAATTTTTGCCTTTTGGGAGAAGGGCCTGAAAACAGGACTGCACTTGTTTTGTTTACACAATAAAAAATAAAAGCCTCCACCAAATATCCCCCCGTGATGCTGAGAGATGAAAATGTGTTTATTTTCCTTTTAATACCCAGGCTTCTCCAAATCTTATTTTCTCATATTTCTTATTCATTGATTGTTCCCCCAACCCCATATTTCTGAGGAGAAAACATAAGGTGCATTAACAGGAAAAATTTCACTCTCTTGTAATTAAATATATTCAAGAAGATTTTTCCATATTTCAGGGAATGAATGTTAAATCTGAGCTAGGGGGCCAGGGCTTATTTCCCTAGCCTGTAACAAGTAGTATGAAAAATATTGATTTGCTCCTGAGCGATACTAGAGCAACTTAATTAAAGTTGTTTAAGTACTTTGGAATCCTTTGATGGAATGGAGCATATAAACGTGTAATGTGCTTTAATGTAAAGTTTCCAGAAGCCAGAGGAAACCTTTCCACATGATACCCCATTTCAAGCAGTGCACTCACAAAGATCTCTTTTCCATATCCATGTATGTCTGATGGTGATAAATATAGTCTCTGACCTTTAGCAAATGTAAAAGTGAAAACACAAAGAAATTGGACATGCTGTGATGGCTAACCGCCTGTTTCACAGCCTTTCAGCATATTGATTGACTGGAAGACACTTCTGAGAGCTGGTATGTGACTCTTAATAAATCCACTCCATTGAGGGAGGAGTGTGCATGCTTCTGAGACTGAGCACAAACTAAGTCACATGAACAAAGACTAAACCAGTCAATACACCTGCCCTTGTGACAAAGGCCAGCAGGAAGCACTTGGCAGCAGGCAGCTGTTCTCTCCCTCTTGGTTCTCTACACACAGTAGAAAGTATCCTCCCAGAGCACAAAGTCTCCTAGGAAGTCCTTGCCTTCTATCCAACATTCTATCAAGGTGTCGAATGATTCGTTTTTCTCTTTTGTTGCCTCCTATCATTCTCGGCTTGGTTTTTGTGTGCTTAATAAAATGGTTGTTGAAGCCATCTCTTAACCTTTACTCCTAAGAACAACATTGGACGTGAAGGGCTTCATTTCCCACAGGTCAGTTATGGCTGTGCCCTCTTGGTTTGGCCACAGTATAGCACTGTGCTTGGGGGTTTAACAAGGAGCCCCACTTCTCTAATTCTTAAGAGATACCCATTATTATCACAGTTTAAATATTATGCTATCTGGGGAAATGAGTGAGGGGCTTTGTGGGAAGAAGAAAGTTTCCGGTGGTACCTCAGTGTTATGTGGTTCATCTCTAAAGAGCTTTGGTGAGCATAGCATTCACACATTGGCTCCTGCTAAGGGAAGTGACTTCACTGTGTTTGTGAATTTCTTTCTTCCTTACACCCAGCGAATAAGAAGAGATTTCAAACTGCGGGTTCAGCTACCCACTTATTTTTAGGCCAATCTCATTAGGTTCAGATTTGCCGTATTCTGGTACTCACTAAGGAAATGCTCTTTCCAATAGTTTCACATCATTCTCCTGCACTAGCTGGCTCATGTATGTCTAAGCTGGATTGATCAGTTTTACCTCAGTTGTGACGTCTGTGCTCACTTTGGAGTTTGAACCTGGCTGTTTATTACTGGGCCTTGGCTTTTCTTAACTAGAGTGATTTGGTTATTCCCATACTCTTGGTGTCTCTGCTCATCTGGTATGGCTACCTTTTCTCAGATTTCACTTAGAGAACCTAAAACTAGAACTGAGAATTGGACTACTCTCCCTCATAGGTTCTCCATGGCACTCCACTAATGACTAGGGCTTGGGAGCAAGTGGCACTGAAGTTAGTTTGGGGTTGGCTGTGGACATTTCAGCACTCTCCCAGCTTGACTCATTCCTGGTGAATCACCCAGCTACAGGAAAGCCAGCAGATAAGGCCCGCTGGTGTGAGTGAAATTCTCCCCGAATTTCAGGAGCTAGACACCTGAAATTTTTTTCCGTCTATTTCCTGCAGGCTGACCAGTCTTTACTATTTTTTCCTAAGCTGAGTGGTTTCCAGCCCAAGTTGCTGTTCTTCTTCTTCTTCTTCTTCTTCTTCTTCTTCTTCTTCTTCTTCTTCTTCTTCTTCTTCTTCTTCTTCTTCTTCTTCTTTTTTTAATTACTTACTGATGTCTCATATTTTAGGCTGGTGATACTTCTTTGTTTGCTTTTTCTACCACTGCTAGGTTGTTTCTATTTTTCATATTATACAAATTATATTGTGAAGCTCAGTATGCATATGTTTTTGTGCACTTTTCCATCAGGATATACACTGGGAGTTTAAACTTTCGGGTCTTGGAATGTGCAAATGCTGATGGACACCACCAGATGGCCTTTCTAATAGGTCATCTCAGTCCAGCTGCCAAGGACACTTGTAGAAGCACCCTGCACTTTGTCCTTGCTGTTCGACTGCTTTATAGCCTTTTTCTCCATCTGCTGTCAGTCTGCTCTCTTTGTATCATCCAGGTCTCAACTGAAATCTTTCCTAAGAAACCACCCTTAACCACTGGAGCAAAGACGCTTCATCTCATCATTTTCTGTCTTTCCCTCTCTGTCTCTGCCTCTCTCTCTCTGTCTCTGTTTCCCTCTGTCTCTCTGTCTCTCTCTGTGTCTCTCTCATTTCACTGTCCTTTGCCTTCACTCCCTCCACCTGAATTAAATTGTTTTTATGGAAGTGTTTCCCCACCCCTGTTTTATTAACCTTTTCCTTTACTACTGTCTTCCTTTCCATTAGTTATTCTTGTTGGGTAGAAACCTAGATTCTCAAGGATTCGCCATCTACTCTGCTGTAGGCTGGATTTGCAGCAAAGGGGATCATAGCCCAGGGCAGTTCGATTTGGTAGAGAGAGAATCATCCAGGAATTCCATGGGGGTTTCCAGCTGTGGTGTTGCCCGAGGGTGGAGCTAAGATCTAGAAAGCTTTTCACAAGAACTGTAGTGGTAGGGTGAGAGGCTGAGGAACATCCTAATCCAGAAACAAAGAAGGATTGAGCGTGCACTCAGAGCAGGATGCTGAACCAAACAGAGCTGTAGGAACACCCACTGGACATGGTACTGCAAATGGGCCAGCCAAGGAGCACAGGTTGGGTGGAGATAGGAAGAGAATACACATCTCAGAGGGCACATCATGAGTGCCCCATAGCTCATCAGAAACCAAAAGGAACCTCTGTTTCCAGTGTCACACAGTTGTTGAAAACCTTATTCCCTGGCTGCTATCTCAAGAGCTAGGGAAAAAGAAAACAAACTAAAAATTCAAAGTTGAAAAGGAAAAGACACAAAACGATTGAGTAAATATAGAATCGACAATGACTTGTATCTAGTGAAACTATTAAATTATTGGGTCTTATTGTATTTTTAATTAAATTGTACTAAAATAAACACCTCAGTTCCTGTTACATATTAGTTGGGGGCTACCAGAGAAATCAAAGCAATTTAGGAAATTGAAAACCATAAGACAATTTGTTATCCTGTCATACTGGGGACTTGCTCAGCATTTAATATTAAGAATGATGCTTACTAAAGTTTTCTAAAAAATACTGCTAAACACATTTGTGATGATTTCCTTTATTCTTAGTTCATTATGAAATTTCAGAGAATGGTAATTGAATATTTTGAAGAAATATCTTTCAGCTTCTACTGTTTCTTTTGTGAGTTTCTATAGTGAAATATATTAGTATAGTGCCTAATACCAACGACCCTTATCATTCTGAAGAAAAGACTTTTTGTAAAATACCAACTCATTGTCATTTTAATGGATTGATCCAATGTCATCTGCTCCCCTGACCCCCACCAGGAATTCCCTAAAATTGTCCTTGGCATGCTTCTTGAAATTTACTTTGACTTTTTTTTTTTTTCAGAGCTGAGGACTGAACCCAGGGCCTTGCACTTGCTAGACAAACGCTCTGCCACTGAGCTAAATCCCCAACCCCTACTTTAACTTTTTAATAGACTATGGTGATTGTAGTTATCATCCAAGTAACTATCATTTATTTTTGCATCTTCTTCACTTTTTATGTTTTATAGATCATCCCCAGGCTTAAAAATTCATCAGAAGCCATGGATGTTTGTTGCCATGATTCCCCTCTCCAAGTCTTTGTTAGATGTTGTACTGTTAAAAACAAACAAACAAACAAACAAACAAAAATACCCTGACCCCTGAGATCCTTTGTAATCCTATCCACCCTGAAAGTATTAATCAAAAGTTGGGATCTGGTTACCTTGAGAGACTTCCAAAAATATTTTACTTTAGAGGAAAAAAAAACCTAGCCAAAGAGGACCTACATCATCTTGCACATTCTGTGGTCACGCCTACCACCAGCCTGTCCCAATGATTCCCTTATTTTATATAACCCCACACTTCCTCCTACATTTTTGGGGTGTTCCCCATTAGTAGATATTTTCTCCATTGCAATGTCCTAAATGAAATCATCTTATTTCTTCTCTGCAATTTGTTTTGGACACAGGGAAACAGAATAGACAAATAGTCAAGCAGGACTACATGAGCAATGCGGTAAACTCAGACATGTAAGGCCCACTGGGGGAAACTTTCCCCAGTTCCTGACAGCTTCCAGATTCAGGCCTTGATCCTAAAGAAACAGTGTTGTGCTTCCTCTTTTATCATCATATGCCTTAGTTCTGTGTCCCTAAGACAGTTTACTCGCTGCCGGCCAGATTAAGATGATTTTTGTTTTCTGGGGTCAATGGAATTTGTTTCCATGTACAATCCCAGCTTCTCATTCAGAATTTTATAGGGAGGTATCAATTCACTGTGACAGAAGTGATACCTCTGTTGGCGAATGCTCAGTCCCTTTCTATGGGCCTTTGCCAACAGGAAAAATGGATAAGTGAACAGAGTGGGCATATTCAGCAGGATGACACTTTGATACTTCCTGGACACTTCACTAGACGGGAATGAGTGAAAGGGTTGACTTTATGTAACACTGTCATATCAATAAACAAATATTGTCAGTATATAGACTCAATTTTGGTGTTACATAATGGCAATAGTTACTAACGGGATGTAAACTGGCAAGGAGAGCAAGCAAGTGCCTGATCTTTAAAAATTAGTTGTGTGTCGCTGCTAAGCCTTAATTAAATTTCCTTTTGCTTTTTCTTTTATTGTGTTATTTACTCTATGTTCCCTATCAGCTAATGTTGTAACTAAATGGAATAATTGTTAGCTCTTGGGATTTAATTCTATGAACAATATTATACTCGCTGTGATTTTTTTTAAAGTAAAACAAGTAGAAAAAAAGGATAAAACCCAGGAACTTTCAGATGAGCAAACAGGATTTTTATTTGTGGAAGTTCTAATAATGTAATTTTCACAACAAAGAAATAAGACACTTGGATGGGAATAAGTAATTATCAGAACATAGACAAATATATCTATTATCTTCTGTAGAGAATTTTTTTTATAAATTGTACTCATCTTGAATCTCATCTCTTATTTATATTCTCACACTTATTGAGTACAGATTGCTTAGCACATGGTATGCTATATGCCCTGCATATTAAAATGCATAAGCTGTTAAGAATATATAAGCTCCAATACACAAATCCAGGTGGATGATAAACAGAACATTTACACACTTTCTCAAAATCAATCAAATTTCTCTTCTAGGGCTTATTCCATGTAAGTTGGCAAGAAACTCGGGCTTGGTGTATCTATTTCCCCTATCATGCTGCTGTGAATCTTGCCACATGCAATTCCAAGCATCCGTGATGAGGGGATACTGAAGGGAGCTCAGCTGTAGAGTTCTGTGTTGATGAGATCTGTTTCTCTCTCTTTTTGCCTGGTATCATTGAATTCACCTCAGCTGTGCACAGAGGGGACCCTGCTGGGAAGCTGGGGATTCTAGTGTTTCTGTTTTTGTCTTTGACCTTGCCCTTGCCATCAGACTTCTTTGAAGCCCTGGTTCTACAAGTTGGCACATCATCTACTTCTCAATTGTCCAGGGCAATGTCTTTCATAGCCTGGGCATACTCTCTTTCTCTCTCTGGCTACTTTGTGTGCTCTGCTGTCGCTTCTAAATTACTTCCTGTAATGTTTATAGGGCATTCTACTAGGTTAGGTTATAGGAAACAGAAACTGAACTTTGTAGAATATATCTGTTTCTCAGCCTAGCCACATTTTCTTTGAGACAATGATGGTGAATACCCTCCTTACAATCTGTGTAGTCTTGATTCAGACCATCATAGTGTTTTAAGAACCACTGTTATTGCTGTAACTTTCCATCCCTTTCTTTTTATACTCTAACTAGCACATAACTAGCACATTTCTCTTTTCTTGGAGTAGCTCTGATGTTACGATCTCTGGTCCCCAGTCTTTCATGGGTTTCCATTGTTGATAAAAATAAGTCCTCATGTCTTAAATATTTTAAATCTCCCACACTGGCCATAACACTCTTTGTATGATTTTCTACCCCACATTTGTTCTTTGTGTTTCTGTTCTCTGACAAAAGTGCAAAACAACATACCTGCTTCCTCCTTTTATGTATTAGTTCTTAATGTTTCTTTTGTAGGAACTGCCCTTCACTTCCTGTACACTGATTTGCACATAGCAAAGTTTGTTCACGTTGGATGACCAAATGCTATGCCACTTGCTTTAGGAAGTTGCTAGGATTTTCCGTGGGAGCTAGCTGTAGGAACACAATGAAACCAAAAACTGGAAGCAATCTATATGGCTGGTCCAAAGAGCAGAGTGGGAAAAGAATGTGGCAAAACGTGTAGTGGAAAATCCCACAACAGATCTCAGGGTCTGTAGGGCCTAAGTGGGCAGTCAGCTGGGACAGAGTGATGACTGAGATCTTCAGGGCCTGGGGTGACAACTATTCTGTTTTAAAGTCAGCTGGGCTTTGAGAAGGAGAACATAGTCCTTGATATGGTTGAGTTTCTGACCTCAGGAATCTTTTCAGTTCCAACCTTAAGCAATGCTGGTATTGTTCACTTTGAAGGCATTAGTGTACACATACCCCTCAGTGACTTATCAGGACTCTTGATGTGCTGATGTGCTTTCCTTATCTTCCTAGTAATGCTAATATTACTTATATTAGTACATTATTGACTTGACCTGTCTCCTTTGCTGAACTATAGCTTCCTCAAAGGCTTGCTTCAACCTCCTTCTAACACAGTTTCCAGTGCTTAATTCTCACTCATTTGTAATTGGAGCCATCAAGGCAGCCATACCCACAAAAGTTTTGGTCCCATCAAGCATTTCCTCCGTATTAGACCCAGAGGCTAGTGAGTTGAAAACAAATATTCCGTACCACTTGGCAGTGTTCAGATGGAATGTCAATGCTTCAGTGGTACCAGATTTAATTTACAGTATAGTGTAAGCCTTCAGACAGAGAGTACAGTGTTTCTTTTCTCTGTTCTAAGTATATGTTGACACTTAAGATGCATATGTGACTGAGGAGTACTCTCTTGGTGTACTGGAACAATACTTGTGGGCACAGTTAATATATGAACAAAGGTATCTGACATTGAAATCATCCCCAAGTGAAATGAATAGAATCAACATACTCATCTTAGTAAAAGAAGAACTTGATGAAAAAATACTGTTGATATGAAATTTGGACTCTACAATAAATATGGTAGCAAGCAGAAGAAACTTTTTGATCAGTTCACCTCTAAGCAATGATGACTTTCTCCAGAAAGGTACCCTCAGGGTTGGTCTGGATAAAAACCACATGCCAAGGGAGCTTTTGCCAATTTTCAAAACTTGTTTGTCAATTTGCCATTTTGTTTCATCGGTTAGTACTCTTCCTTTCAGGGCCACTGCATATATTCATATAAGGACGTCTGGCCTCACATCATTGAGGCATGGCCTTTAAGCATGGTTTCTGTAAGGATGCTCCTGTGGAAGGCTTCAACATTATACTTCAAAACATGAGGATTTAAGTTTGCTCTTTCTGTCATCTTTTAACAAAATGTTTTCCTTGCCTTGGACAAATGTGATCATTGGTATCTGAGATACTGTCAGTCTTCTTAAGTTTTTGGCCTGAGTGAATGGAATAGGATGATCTATTTCTTCTCTCAGTCCCCCCGACCCAAGTCGGAAAGAGCTGGAGAAGAGAAACCTTAACACAGCATGGCCCACTGGTGCAGCCTGTTTGCATTTCTGCCTTCTCTTGGGCTGAATGCTGCATTGATTGTTGCCGTTACAATGACAGAGAAATGGATGAGATCTTCATGAACAGCCTGGACATAAGAGGGGGCAATGAAGGGCGAGGGTCCAGGGAAAGAGAGCTTGGGGGAGCGGGAGACCCCAGCTGGATCAAGAATAGAGAGGGAGAATAAGGAATAGGAGACCATGATAAATGAAGACCACATGAGAATAGGAAGAAGCAAAGTGCTAGAGAGGCCCACAGAAATCCACA
>CABHPQ010173672.1:0-25496 GCA_902168405.1 Peromyscus aztecus | reverse complement strand
GGGGCCCCCAACTGGATCAGGCCCTCTGAATGGGTGAGCTTGATCTGTTTGGGAGGCATCCAGGCTGTGGGACTGGGTCCTGTGCTCATTGCATGAGTTGGCTGTTTGAAACCTGGGACTTATACAGGGTCGTTGGTCTTGGCCTGGGAGGAGGGGACTGGCCCTGCCTGGACTGAGTCTACCAGGTTGATCTCAGTCCTCAGTCCTCAGGGGAGACTTTGCCCTGGAGGAGGTGGGAATGGGGGGTGGGCTGGGGGGAAGGGGAAGGGGCGCGGGGGGTGGGGGGGCGAGAACAAGGGAATTCGTGGCTGATATGTAGAACTGAATGGTATTGTAAAATAAAATAAAATAAAATAAAGTGTTGCCTCATTTAGTGACACCAGCTCGATGATCTGATATTTCATTCATGGGAAAGGAGCCCAGATCTTGCTCTCTCTCTCTCTTTTTTGTACCACTCTGTTCCCTGAAATAGGAAGTGTCATAACCAGTCTGCCTGTTTCCTTTCAGCCCATTGTTTTAGGGAGAATAAGGGTGGACCTGACTAGCATTCAAAATCAGAGTCAAGAAAAGCACACATCTTCTTTCTTCTCATGCATCAACATGTTTAATCAGAACATTTGTATTTTGATGTATTATTATTGCTTCTCTCTATGGGAATTGATTTGTACTGTTACCTAATCAGTGTGGTTCCAATTTTAATCTGGGAACTGAGTAATAAATATAAGACATCAATTTCCATAAACCATATATATTTGAAAGCTTCATTTACATAGTGAACAATTTAGGAGTATAAATTCTAATGTGTTTCTATTCCTTGTGGGTTTCTGTTTGCATAACCTTTTGTGGCTCTAAAAAACATAATGCTGCCCAATGCTATCCAATGCATAAAAATGTACTTTAAGTAACTCTTCAAAACCCTCTCATTCATTTCTCTTCTTTCTTTCAGTCATTAATGAGGGTAATGATTTTGCAGAAGCTGAATATTACTACTCCCCTCCCTCTTTTTTAAGCTATTCACATCATCTCTTCTGGTATTTTTCTGTAGCCCCCTATATTCCTCTTATATAGAAGGTACAAATGCAGTTCTGGGTTTCCAAGGTAGGGAAACACATCTTTGCATATATTAT
The DNA here is from genome assembly GCA_902168405.1 of Peromyscus aztecus. Taxonomy (NCBI): domain Eukaryota; kingdom Metazoa; phylum Chordata; class Mammalia; order Rodentia; family Cricetidae; genus Peromyscus; species Peromyscus aztecus. The sequence continues at coordinate 24,369 of CABHPQ010173672.1, read as the reverse complement.
ATGAAAACACCATCCCTGTCTAAGAGCAAATGCCATGATACAGAGTGTTAACTGAATACAGTTAACAAACCACCTAAGAGCCTTCCACACTGATGTGAGAATGCACTGAAGATGGTAAAATTGATTACCTTACTGTATAAAAATGTGTAGACATATGTATATTCATACACATCACTCTGTGCATGTATATCTACATATGTATAATTGTGTATGTCTGCAGACATGTTTATACATGAACTTACATATACATATATGAAGAGAGATTTAACACTGAGAAAACATATTTGGTTTCTGACCATCTTAACAGTTTCTACATGCTCAAAGCTACAAATATCTAAAACATTTTCTCTTTAAAGACAGCTAACTTGTAGCTAATCTAATAGCATTCTGAGTCTGCATATATTTCTGTACTTTATACTTGATCTTTATAGCATTTCCATAGAGCATAACTATATTAATCTAAAACATAAGGAATATAATGGCCAAAGATTATTATTATACTATTATTGATAAAAATGAATACTTAAGAGGATTATATGGAGTGCAAAAGAGCTGAAATATATAGCTGCTCATGCACAAATAGTCATTAAGACCTTGGCATCCTTTTGTAAGGACAGTGAGCTCCCTGGTTGCCCAGTCCGTTGAACCTAGGGGAGGATGAATTCCAGCCAAGGTGAGCATGCACTGGCTTACACCATAACTGGATGTCCCATGATTCCACTAGAACAACTCTCCCAGAATTTAGTTCCGGTAGATCGTGAACCAAAACCATTAGATGTTGTTTCACAAACGAGGTGAAATAAATCAGGGATTCAGTTCAGTTACTAAAAATAAGACTCTGTTTCATCCTCCTACCTCTGGTAAGCAGCCTTAGTGGCCAGAGATTAATAGGTACACGAGATAGTGTTCATGCTTTTCTGGGGGATCAGATAAGCAAATGCCAGAGAGGAAGCATGCTTTGTATTGCAGATAGCAGCAGAGGCAGACAGCTGAGAGGCAGAGAAGAGAAGGCTTCAGTGAGAATGCTAAGCTACAGCTGGGATCTCATGCATGCTGATTCTGGGTGCCTTTTTTGCGTAAACTACAGGAAGGAAGCTGAGGATCTGGAGATCAGGGCATGGAGTTTGCAATCTCTGCTCTTCCATTTAGCAACATTGAGCACTAGGCCGTGCTATTCAACCTCTTTGATTCTCAGCATGGAGTTGTTAAATATTGCATACCAACTTCCTACTGCTGAATAGCAAATTGCCACCAGTACAGCAGCTTAAAGCAACATCCATTTATCTCTGAGTGACTGCAGTTCAGAAGCCAAGGCACATTGATTCTCTGGGTTTCACAGGACCAAAAACAAGGTGTTGGTTTGGGTAGTAGATCTCATCTGGATCTTGCGTTCTTCTATGCACAGGAGTTAATAGACTTTGAATTGTAGCACTAAGGTCTAAGTTTTTGCTTAACTTCTGATCCAAACCTGCTCTCAGCTCCTGAAGGCTATCTTCAGGCCCTCACTAGAGCCGCTATGGACAGTGCACAGTATGCACACTGTATTTTATCAGGAAAGCAAAGCACATACCTATGGATTCCTACCATTCCAGAGAAAGGTTCCCAATTTTAAACAATTTCTGCCTTTAGACCAGGCCTTCTTGGATAATATTTGTATGTAGAGGCCAGCTGTGCCATATAATAGAACCCAATCACAAGAGTGAATTCTTTATCAAGTTCACAAACCAAGGATAATGCTGAGCATGTATTTCAGTATCAGAAAAATCTAAGGGACACCCTATAATTCAACAATAACACAATGTGTGTGAAAATAAACCAACTCTAGGCAACATTTTTTGGCAAAAAACGAATGACCATTCCATAAGATAGCATTGAGACTTAATAGATTTTTAAGAGTATAATAATTCTGATAACAGTTTTATGTGATATCCCAAGAAGAGCCAATTCCATGTAAAGTAGTCATCAACATGTTATCTTGCTTACCACTGAGCACATAACAATAGCTTAGCACAGACTTCTTCGATATATGCTATGGCGAGGAATATCCATTCCTTCAAATTGCAGACTTGTCTTGGTATTATAAAGATACCCTCAGGATGTTAGCAGTCATACTCATAGTTTTAGATAAGGTTTCTTATTAAATACTCACACATTTACATACAAAAATTACATGACAGCCAAGTACTTGAGCCTATAGTGATAGTTATGGAGTCATTTTCAATTCTGTAATTCCTAAATATCTCAAACTCAATATATTACAAACAGAACTATGCCCCTCAAGTCATTTCCTTCTTTATAATTTCTATCTCAATGAGTTGGTCAAATCATGTCATCTCTATGTCTTGGGAGGCTCGTTGACTTGATGTCTTCCTTCGCATGAATAAACTCTGGCCTTCATCACTTCCTACATGGATGATGGCAGGAGTACACCCATAGTTTATATTTTCAGATTCAGCGTTCTTTTCTCTGACTTAATTTTCACAAGTGTACAACTGACTATATCTCTTGTCAGTTTTCAGTGACACTGAACTGATCTTAAGGAAAAAATGAAGGCTGCCAAGCTGCCACTTCTATTTGACAATACAGCAGGAAAAATTACTTTTTAAAACTATTTTGGGGATGTAGTCAACATACAGTAAGGCGTTCATATATTACATTTTGTCTATGCTTATGAATTTTGACAGATGTATGTATTTGCAGAACAAAACATCAAAGCCATGTTTTGAAAACATAAATCATGTTATCTCCCTTTTCATAATTCCCAAAAGTCTGCTGTCATAAAACACACTTCAGTAAAATACTTAGGAATACATGTGCCATCAAGGCTAGTGGCCTGTGCATTGAACAGAACAAAATATTGATGAATGTAGTTGAAGAAGTTACATATATATATATATATATTTGTATATGTATGTATATATATATATATATATATATATATATATAGTTTGTTCTCATGGGTTGCAAGAATTAGTATTAAAAATCTATACTACCTCATAAAGTATCAGTACAATCTACTAAAATACCATCGGTATTCTACATAAATGGAGCAAAAGCCCAAACTTTGAATGCAACTACAAAAGACTCCACATAGCCAATGTAACTCTAGGAGGAAAATGTTGAAGGCATCCTATTTTTACCTGTATAGCTACACAGACAGGTGAAGCCCACCTTCACCGTTCTTCACCATTCTTCCATTAATGCACTTAGTACATGCATGACTGGGCTTTTCCTAGTTATCTCAAACATTGGGGGACCATCTCTGCCTTGGCTGACAAAATTTTCTTCCCCTCTTCCCCCAGATGCAACATGTTCTTAGACCTTCATTTTTATGAGGGATCTTTTCATTGTCCTATTGGAACTAGCACCCACATCACAGTCTATCACATTCCATGTGTCACCACTGACTTAATTTTATACATCAGTTCACCAAGGTGTTTTCTAGAATGTAAGAAGAGTTTGGATATCCTGCTTATTTTTACTTTCTCCCAAGTTTTAAGACGCCGTTTAGAATAAGTTCCTCAATTAGCATTGTTGAAACAGGTGGATGAAATATGAACTCTATAAAGCATGGCAAGCAAGGTCCTTCATGATCTGGAATTTACCTGCATTTTCTTTCACAATCTCCAAGCTTCAGTGCCTTCAGCCACATCCAGTTCTGTATAAGCAACAATTTGCCCTTTACCTCTGCCCATGGATTCCCATTGAGGAAGACCTTTGCCTCCTTTGTCTGCCTATCAGATACTCACGCTGCCCAGCTTTTCTTTCTCTGTGGATTTAATAGTTTCTTCTTTCTCATGGTTTTGCTTTTCATGGCTTCATTGACCTGATGTAACTATGGTTGGAAATTGTAGAACTAAACAAAAGCACACCAGCATCTTAAGTGAGCTAGAGTGAAAACCACACTATTTCCCGGACTCCCCTGTTAGATTGCACTATTCTCTTTGCTTTCTCCTTTGTATACACATAGACTCTGTCCACTATACATTCACGTTCAGAAGACTGATACTTCTTTACGAACCCTTGAGCTTCCATAATTGTCTATCACATTTCATCCTGCCAAGGATGTAAACTGTTCCTTTGGGGGGGGGTTATCCATGGTGCAGATGTCGCCTAACCTTATATATTTCGAGAAATAGCTACATTCACATCACTTTTGTGGCATATTGTTTATAGTGTGCTATAGTTGGCATATTTTATCAAAGTAGCTCAAATACAAACTCAGAACACATTTAAACACTACTAAATTGATATACACATGCATGCAGATATTTATACACCAGCTGTATGAGGTTCACATGCAATATATCCCTTAGTGTTTTATTTAATATTGTGAAATGTACTTACAAGGCACTCAGAGGTAAACGATCTTACTGTGCCTAATTTATAAATTACAACTTACTATAGGTTGTAATTTGTGTTCATAGGAAACACTGTAGTTTCGACAGGAGTCAGTGTTATCTACCTTTCAAGGCACCCATTGGTACTCTCGGGATGCATTCTTGAAGATGAGAGAGGACCACTTTGTTTTTGAACTCTTCCCTCACACTAGACCTAGCAGTTTTTGATTCTTCTTTTGTACATGCATAGACCAGCTGAAGTGTGGTGATATAGAGCACAAATAAATATCATCACACTTCACCACATCCAATATACATTCCTGTTTCAGCAGACTGATGTTTTTAGTAATACTTGAGTTCTTCCAGAATATTAATTATCTTTTCGTCATTTTACCAATGGGGAGGCAGCTTATTGTACTGAGTTTAATAAATGTTTTTCCAAGAAAGTAGTGAAAAACTAAAGGCAGGAGGAGAAATGACAGATAAGAAAGGGATGAAGAAGAGGGAGAAGCAAGAAAAGGATGCAGCTTGAATTCAGTCCCTCAGTTGCAGAGTTCAAGGCCTCAGTAAAATTAGCGGCTCACCCATATCTGTTTTCAGCTGTTAAATATAAGGCATATTTGGATTTAGAACTTTCAAATTCTCCTTGTGTTTGTGTGTCTCTTTGGTGCATATGTGTGTGTGCATGTATGTAAATGCATGTACCTGTTTCTAAGCAGAAAGTTTACACAGAGACTGCATAGAAGAAAGACACATCTCTACGCAATGGCTTGAGTGCTAGAACATATTTAAATACTAATAAATAGATACATGTGTGCATGCAGATGAGTACACAGCTATGCGAAGCTCACATACAATATACCCCCTCATGTTTTATTTAAATGTCATGAAATATATTTATAACATACTTAGAAGTAAGCATAACATTTGAGTGGTGCTTAATGATCCACAAGTGTTTCCCATGTCAGCTTATTCCTCCTTTAACGTTCTTTCTTTTTGAGGCTGTTAATACCTAAATTTAAAAGTATGACAAACATTTAACGAGTGGCTGTATTAATAACATTTTCAACTTCCAATATTACATAAGACTTGCACATCTGAGAGGCTTAGATGATCTAGGAGGGAGTGTGTTTCTCTGAAGTAACTGCTTCCTGGAGATAGCAAAAGACTTCCCTGTTTAATACGCCTATCACCTGTGCAGAACAATGAACTCAAAGTCTGCTGTCTCCAGCTGACTCCTTCACACAACCATGCACCAAGCCAATATTTCCCCATCTTATCTCCTAGGGGTCAAGTATTAGCAAGCAGAGGCTACCTCTTTAGCTGAGAGTCCATCAATGTTATCCCATAATTGAATCCTCAGCTTGCTCAGACTTGACCCCTGTCTCCTTCTTTGCTTTCCAAGGAAACTCCAGGAAGGCCCCCAGGTCATGCTTTCTTCTTTGTTCCCTCTACCTCACACTGAGAAGGCACATCTTGTGCTGCCTGGCTTGCTTTGTGTCCTATTGGGAGCTGTGAGTAAAAGAACTCTTGTGTCCTCACTCACTCACATCTTAAATTAAATCCTGAGTTACAGTCACATCAATGGTTCTCTACTGGTAAAGCAGGAACAAAGAACGAGTCCTGGAACTACTTGATTAACTTTAATTATCAGTATTCCACATATACCTCTCCCTCCAGGATTGTGCCTAATGGTAATCAAACCACAAAAATCAAGAATTGCCAGCAATATTCATCTACTAGAAGGCAGGGAGCTACGATGAAAAGAAATGAAAGAATTCCCTGGGAAACATGGCAGTATGTGCTCACATCATTCTCTGGAACCATTCTTTGGACAAAAATCCATTTAACTTATTCTCAGCCATCATAGCTGTTTTCCTGAATCATAAAATCCCCATTATGAAATAAACCCTGACATCGACTTGATTAGTATGAGCATAAATCTGAACAGTGCTGTGCTTGCTTTAAACTGCAGTTTTTCAGGCCACAATTAGAGATTCTATTATTTCCATGGCTACTGCAGTAATTAGAGATTATTTCAATGTCTTGCCAATTGTTGGTAGTATTTCTTTAATGCATATAAAAGTCCTACTGGTTTAAAACTATTGACATGAAGTTTCAGAAAATCCTGTGGTAATATATTGAGTACTAAATTTATTGATTAATTTTGAATTGTATCTCAATGAAAAAACCAAATTTCTATAATAAGTTTAAAAGCTTACATGTATCATTTTGGAGCATTTACAGCATGTGTGCATCTATGTAGAGAAATTAGTTATCTGATGTAGATACATTTTAAAAGGGAGCCTTCTGTTTAAAATCTTTACAATGAATACTTCTTTGAACACTTATGTAAATTTCATAGAATAAGAAAATCTATTAGTAATTTTTTTGTTTAATAGAATTCTATTTATGCCCTGTGTGCATTCATTCAGTGTGCATGCTTACAATTCAGTCCTTGATAATACAAGCAACATTAAGTTCTCGTCTTTTCTGTCAAACACTATAAAACAAACTTTATACTCAATCATCTCTTCCCCTACCACAAGACACACACACACACACACGCACACACACACACACACACACACACACATACGTATACACGCACACTATCACACATACTAATATACAGTCACATACACATGTGCACACTCACACATTCATATACACATACTTATATCTACACATACATATTCACACACTCATACTCACACACACATACACCACACAAACTCATATTCATGCATACTTATATACACATTTAAATGCACGTTCACACACATATACACACATTCATATTCATACGCTCACACACTCCCCCAGCCCTGTCTCCACCACTCTCACATAGCCCTTGGAGACATACATCTTCTCTATGTAACTGTTTATGCTCAAGTTCCGAGACAAATTGCTCAGCCAGGTACAACAACCGGCTTCCTTCCTACCTTAAGAAATGTATATATAGCCAGAGATAGCTAACTTTATGAGATAATCCCCTAGTCTGCCTTTTTCCCTGTAGATAAGCTTTCCAAATTAAACAATGAAGAACAGCCAAGGACTAGACTGTGAAGTTGACCTTCAGTGAATGAGGGACAGCTAAGCTGCCTTTGCATTAGGGATAAAGGTGGAGTCAGTTTGGAGCTTTCCTGACCCCTTCTGCTGAGTGACCCCAACAAAATTCCTAATAGTAACTGGGTTGATGGATTTGCAGCAGGTAAGGAATGCAGCTGCTGCTAGACATGCGCACACAGTTTCAGAGCTCAGAAGATCCACCCACAGGGAATGCCTACATTTGGATATCAGTAGGCACAAATCAGCTTGGGTCTATTATTTGACCTCCATAATAGGGTTTTTTCATCACTCTTAAAGGTAGAGTTTTAGATTAAATGGCTAAAGCTTTATTTATTGCTAAACTCAAAGGTATAGAATTAAGAAAATGCCTAGCATAATCATATGCATAGATGTATATGAATAAGTGAGATAAAGATGTTAACTATATCATTTGCTATCTTTTCAGAGGTGTTCATTTTCTAAATCATCTTCAGCCTTCAACAAACACCCCTGGAATGCATTTAAGATGACACATGAGTTTTCACTGTCTAAGGATAGAACATCTTTATGCCCCAGTCCACAAAGGCATTCTAAGTCCTCAAAGGTGTTTCTCCTCTTCTCTGCTCTGCATCAGGACCCTCCTTCAATGGCTTTGGCTGCTTGCTTTTTGGTTCAAGCTCAAAAAAGGCAATCCCTTTGGCTCTCCAGTAGACTTGCAGTGTGGTGGCATACTTGTGTAAACTCTCAAGTGCCCTTTCCAGCTCTGAGTAACATTTCTGGGAAATAAATTTGGTGATAAATCCAAAGCAGTGTTCACATGTAGCTGCTTTACATTTAATTTAATTTAAGCATCTTTAAATTCCTATGACTTATCAATAAATGCAAAATTCATAAAAGAAAATAGACAAGACATGAATGAGAAGGCTCCTGGTTTCCAGGGTGACCTCTCTAGCTCCCCATCAAAAGTTAAAAAAGAAATACCATTTCATCTATAGTATGGCCAGTTATTCTTTCTACTTTCTGCCTAAACAGATAAATATATGAAAATTGCTTAATAGTTATCTATATTGGTAGGATTAGACAAGTTTTCTCTTTGTTGATAGAGGTTAAAAAGGACCCTTTAATTATTGTTTAACTCAATTGTCTTTAAAAACTAGTAAATATATTCTTAATTTTTTTTAGAATTGTTTTAAGGTTAAGGTAGCTGAACAATTGAATTCCTTGTTAAGTAATCAAATCTTTTGTTGGAATTGTCAAGCAGATTTCTTGTCGGTGGTCTGAAACAGTATGAAGGAGGACACAAGTGCCATGGAATGTTCTAGCCGTCATGAAGGAGTGATGCAAGAGAATTCAGCCTAGCCTCCCACTGCAGTCACCCCCAAACCTAAGTCGGTTCTCCCAAGCAGTCAGACAACCAAATGCAGAGACCCATCAAAGGAAACTTAGGCAATCTGTGGTGTGGACAGTGATCACAGAACCCCAGAAACCACATGCTCATTCTCCAGGAAGAGATGGACCTAAGGTTAAAACTCAGAAGTTGAGATGGCATGCCAGCAATCCTGTTGCTTGTCCATTCTTCAGAAGCTGGTTCCTCTATGACATGCCTTGGCTGTTCTGCCCACTAGCTGTGAGTCACCTGGTCGGGGGCGGGGAATGGCCTGCTGCTTTCCATTAGGAGATGAAAAAGGCTGCAGCAGAATGTCCAGTAGGGAGAAGTCCAAGCAAACAGACTAAATATTCAATGGGCTCCAAAAAAACTGATTATCAGGACAAGAACTAGAACAGCTAATGTGCACGCAGGCTCAATTAACCCTAATTAGTTCAGAGTCAGGCTACAAAAGACTTAATTAGCAGTTATTAGGTGCTGTTCAGAAAAAGAACATAAATAATGGTTGGTAGCAAGCTGTGTTTAAGAGTCTCCTGGTTGAAAGACATCAAATTAAAAAAAAAGGTGAAATTAATGTTGCTTCATTGAGGATTAAACATAAAATAATAACCCAGGTCTTGACTAAAATTTCATTTATTTGGTATGGATCGTTGATTTATTATTTTTTTCCTAGATAACTGAGGTGCTTCAGGGGAGGAGTTTGAATTTATTTCTAGTGGTATGAGCATTAGTATCTATTGCAAGTGGAATATCTGCTGTTGGGTGGTCAGTGGTCAGCAGGACTCAGAACAGAAAATTAAGCTTTTATAAGCACTCAGTCCTCCTTGGGAGGGTCCCACAGAGTGGATGCTTGCGCAAAGCTGCCCAAGTCCTTCCTTCTTCCTTGTCCTATTTATTCATCAACATTTTTTCTCACAGGAGACAAAATCTAAAGATTCCCTTCTAATATTGTGGTAAGACAACACAATAACCAGATTAAGATCTTAAAAACACAGAGGTAAATATCAAGATTTTGTATGTGTTCCCTCTTCATGCCTCTGTATCCCTCACCTCTTTCTAGAAAGCTCTTGGACCAAGCATGAACCTCAGAGGAACAAATACCTTCAGTGTGATAGCTCATCCACATGATGCTATAGCACTTGCCTAACATGAACAAGGCCCTGGATTCAATTCTCCACACCACATGGTATGTTTATGTCCAGCAGTTCATTATCTTTATTTTTCGTGATTGCATATGTTACCACTCCGGAAACTACTCAGCCCTAGGAGTTCATAGAAGAGTACTGTGTGCAAGTTTATCTCAATACAGAGAGCTGTAGTTTGAGCAATGTAATTAAGCAACCATTAATTTCCAGTAACCACCTTTCTCTTTAAAATAATTGTGAAGACAGTTTAGAGAGAATGGAGATAGATTACTTTGTATTAAAAATGAACAACTAACTGCTTCAAATAATACCCTTATTAGCTCAGAGCAAAGGGCTAGAAGGTCATTTTGACTTGATTATGGTCTCAAAAGGTGAAAAATAAAGTATTGGCTAGGTGGATTCTCCCAGAGGTTCTATGGGAAAAATTCCTTTCCAGGACTATTGCAGTTGTTTCAGTATAAATCAGGTACTATTTGTACATAGGAGGGCTACTGATTGTTTTGAGTTAGTCTTGTATCCAGTCACATCATTGAAGGTGTTTATCAGCTGTAGGAGCTCCCTGGCAAAGGACACAGTGAATAAGACAAAAAGGCAGCCTACAAATCTTCACCAACATCACATCTGACAGAGGGCTGATCTCTAAAACATATAAAGAACTCAAGACACTAGACATCAACAAATCAAATAATCCAATCTAAAATGGGGTATAGATAAAAATAAAGAATTCTCAACTGAAGAATCTCAAATGGCTGAGATAAAAGAATTGTTTAACATCCTTAGCCATCAGAGAAATGCAAACCAAAATGACTCTGAGATACCATCTTACACCTGGATTGACAGCTAAGGAGCCTTCACGGGACCAGCCTAGGTCCTCTACCTACGTGTGACAGTTGTGTAGCTTGGTCTATTTGTGGGACTCCTAGCAGTGGGATCAGGACCTGTCCCAATGCTTGAGCTGGCTTTTGGGAACCTATTCCTTATACTGGGTTGCCTCTCCCAGCCTTTATACAAAGGGAGGAGTTTGGTCCTACCTCAACTTGATATGCCCTGGGTTGTTGGCACCCGTGGGACACCTGCCTCTTTCTGAACAGAAACAGAAAAGGATTGTACAGGGGTATGCAGAGGAGTGGGCAGGCAGAGGGGAGGTTAGGAGGAGGGAACAGGAAGAGAGAAGGGAGGAGAAACTGAGGTCAGGATGTAAAATAAGTGAAAAAAATAAATAAAAATGTAAAAAAAAAAATCAGGTATGGGCTTCTATCTAAATTCAGAGTTTGTCCAGGGTCCTTCTTGCTTGCCAGCACCCCTTTCAGTGCAGGGATGGAAGAACCCCAAGTCTTTGCCACTCTTTGAAACCCTATGATGCCTGTTCTCATATAGATAAAACTCATCACTTAAAAAAAAAAAAGCCCACGTGATTAGCCCCGTCCCACTCATATAATCTCCCTTTCTTAATCACACAGACTCAACTGACTGATGATCTTCATCACTGCTCCAAGATCTCCTTTGTCATAGAAAATCACATAGTCTCAGGCACACACTTTCACTACATTTGAGGTTTTAGAGACTAAGACTCTGCTTGCTCTTATAACCATACCTAGAGCCCTGTATAGGGTGAGGGTGGAGTGGTCACTGGGTGGGGACGGAGGGACTCCAGCAGGGTCTAAATGTCTAGTGGTTGAAGTACACACATGGCCTGGGGCTACATAGCCTGAGTCTGGAAACCTGACTAGAAGCAGTGAGGGAATGAAGAGGGAATGGAAACGTACATACATGTCCAAATGCTGTGCTCAGGTGGGCTGTGTGTACTCTAGTGAAGATGTATACAGCAACCTGGAACCTCGGGGGATTCAGGGACAGCACAAGGGGAGGGGTTAGCTAGTCTTGATAGCAGGCCCCTGTAGGTGAGCAGTCTCAGGCTGTAAACATCTGGGAAGCAGATGCAGTTGCTAGTTTTTGCACACACTGGTCAATTTCATAAACTGTCAACATTCACACTCGGGCCAGAGGAAGGCTTTTCCATCCCTCTGAACTTGACCCAGTAGGGTATGGTTTTGGCCAATTTCCCATGTGTCTGAGGCTTTGGTCTCCAATGTGGCCGTGACCATGTCAAACAACACACATTCAGTCAGTATTTCCCTAGCTTCCTGCAGTCTAGGGGAACAGTCACCATCAATAAGGAAGAACAGTGCATAAACTAATACTCAAAAGCTGTAGGAGACATCCTTCATTCTTACTGGTAAAATATCCATGAAGTCTACCTCTGGAAATAAGCACCATAGGAGTGTTTGACCCTTTTATTTTATTTTATTTTATTTTTTTTTGTAGCAGTAGTAGTAGCAATATTTTATAGACACAAGACACATACCCGTAATGCTTAGTTGCATCAAAACATGATTTCACCTTCATTTTATACAAAGTTACCCCTAAGTCAGGACTGGGTAAGGCTTCTCACATTCAGTGCTAGCCAGGAATGTTCCTCAGGGGGCACGGCGATAAGAACTCCAAACCACTGGTTTAAAGGTGCTTCTTTTTCTGCGCAAGTGACACTGACATTTTACATGGTACATGTAACACTCTTCTGTGATGGTATTGTGTTCCCCAAGATATTGTGCACCCTAATAAACTTATCTGGGGTCAGAGACAGAACAGCCACTAGATACAAAGGCTAGAAAATGGTGGCACTCACACCTTTAATCCTAGCATTCAAGAGGCAGAAATCCATGTGTTCAAGGATACAGCCAAGCATGGTGACTCACGTCTTTAATCCCAGGGAGTGGTGGTAGAAAGCAGAAAGGTATATTAGGCGTGAGGACCAGAAACTAGCAGCATTTGGCTGGTTAAGCATTTGGCTGGTTAAGCTTTCAGGCTTTTGAACAGCACAGTTCAGCTGAGAGCCATTCGGATATGAGGACACAGAGGCTTCCAGTCTGAGGAAACAAGATCAGCTGAGAAGTTGGCCAGGTGAGGTTAGCTGTGACTTGTTCTGTCTCTCTGACCTTCCAGCATTCACCCCAATAACTGGCCTCAGGTTTGATCTTATTAATAAGAACTTTTAAGATTCCTACTACACTCTTCCATTTTTTACCTTTTATATCTTTCTGGATGCTTTCCTAATCCCCAAACTTAAAACTTGGTTCATTCCACCATCGCTGAAATTAATTAAAAATAATTCAACTTGAACTCACGTTCACTTTATTTTTTTTAGCACAGCACACAATTCAATTCAAATTCAAATTTATCAGAGTAAGTTATGAAAATTGCACATAGTTTCCCCATTTTTTTTTCTTTTTTCGCTGCTATAGATGGAACAAACATAATCCCAAGGAAACCAATAAAGGGAATTGTTCGCACAATTAAGTATTATTTTCCTGTTATGTACAACTCTCTCTGGGAGCCTGGTATTGAGTGATTGACTGATCTGTGAAGCTAGATTCCTGTCTGATTTTGAGCTTTGAGTATTCAACCATCTCTACATTTTTGACAAGGCTGTTCCATGAACAGAGTGATTGAATCATAAACCTACTCAAAAGCCCCAACATATGCTTTGTTCTGTGTGAGGAAAAAAAACTCTTACTTACTTACTTACTTACTTACTTACTTACACACACACACACACACACACACACACACACACACACACACACACACACAAAATAGAGACACAGCAAAACTCATGGAGGTACATGTTGGAGAGAGGACATATATACATATAATATAGATGTCAAATGGTGAGTCATATTGTCAAGATGATAACAGCCATTTGGATATAATTGAGTCCAGTAGGATGAATTATAATACTTAGTCTTGAACTGCCCAGCATCTATGAGCTTCTCCAGGCTGTCCTTACAGTTTATAGAGTGCTTCTAGACCATGGTGTCAATGCTGATCCATACTCATCTTGCTCCTTGGTTGTTGTTAGCTGCTTAAATAAATCTTCTCACCCTTTCCGGCACAGGGCTATATCTTAAAACAAGAAATGCTGATTTCTTTGTGACTACCAAACAAAGCAAGCGAGTCCTGATGCTAATTCTTATGAGATGACTGATAACACTGTTGCTTTAATTCTACTGATATTTGAGGAGCACTTCTATGGGAAAAGGATCATGTGACAATTAATGAAAAGATCTTACCAGCTGTGTCTACCATGAGAAGTAGCCCGATTTCTCTAAGCAAATGGATTCCCGTGCGTACCATGGCAAGTACAGCCATCTTTGTAGTATTTGTCTTAGTTTGTCTTCCCATCCAAACAGGTCTCCAAATAACATTTGATGACAAATAGTTTTCTTGTGAGATGAAGCCAAGAAACCCCCAGTGAGAAAGCAGAGGAGAAAGACAAAAGAAAGTAACAATGAGAGGAACCTAAGAAGTGAGTTAGTATGGGGATACCTGGAGTGAAGCCAGAATGGTATTCTTGGTGGGCCAGCACCAGCATCTGAGGGCTCTTGTTATAAACACATATTTAGGGTCCTACTCTAGAATGACTAAAACAGAAACTCCACATATAATGCCTTTGAGGCACCCTCAAACTAGAGAACTTCTGAGCTAGGATGATACTAGGAGTCTACATACAGCATGTACTTCAGAGCTTTGTCACTGGAGGGAAAATGGTAACTGGAATAAGTAGACATCAGATTCCACCAGTTACTGTTAGGACCTGTTGGATGGAAGTATTAGAATAAGTACTTAAGAGTTATTGGTCCTGGCTACTAGAAGTCCTTAGCACTTCCAGTTTTGTCCTGGCACAGGATGGGACATCCATAGCTTCTACAACACTGTCTTGAAGATAAAGAATGTGCTAGCAGCCTATGTGGTACATAGTCTCAACACATTATACATTGATATTCAGGGATAACACAGAGATTAAGAAGTGTTGGGCCTGGGAAATGGCTCAGTCGGTAAAGTGTTAGCTACAGAAGAATAAGGACTTGAATTTGGATCCCCGGTATTCATGTAGTAGTTGAGTATTGTGGCATACATCTATAAACTCAATACTTAGGGACTGGGACAATGGTATTCCTGGAGCTCACTGGCCAGCCAGCCTAGGTGAATTAATGAGTTCCAGATTAAGTGACACTCTGTCTGAAAAAACAGAGAGCAACTAAAAATATACTCCTTGTGGACCTCTGCCTTCCACAAGTACATACACATATGTGTGTGGAGACCCACAAAGGTTTCCTAGTGGGAGCTGAGATTGCTTTACCCAGCAGAGCTGCATTAGGGAATGATTTGACCATGGGTGTGGTTACCAGGTGTTTGGAAGGGTCTGCACTTGGCTGTGCGGTATGTTTTGATCTAACCAGGGGCAGGTCTTTTGCCCTGCCCTCTGCCATTGTTATAAAAAGCCCCTTTGAAAAGACAAAAGGGGCCAGTGGATTTTAATCCAGGTCCTTCTGAAGCTATCCTGTGTTTCTATCTTTCTCCTATCTGCTCTCTTTCTAAAAGTTTCTTACCCCTCTCTCCTCCTCATAGGAACCCTTTAAAAAGGTGGGAGCTGGACTCCCACATATGTGCATGTATACCTCTGCCCTCAGAATGCAGCAGTTTCTAGAGTAAAGACACAGTCCTGTAAATAGAATCAAGTAAAGGAAGAATTGAAAGGTGATAAAGGTACTGGGAAAAAGGTCCTGTATGGACTGAAGACATAGAAGGGCAGTCATGAATCAGTGGTGTATGGGAAGGAAGCTGGTTATCTTGCTGGGCTGGAGAAAGGGCTGAATGAATTGTGGAGAACATAGATTGCTGTGCTCACATTCTCCTATCGCTGTATCTCTTTTCTTAAATTGAAAACATTTTTTCATATGATATATTCTGATTACATTTTTGCTTCCTTTATCTCTTCCCATCCCTTCTGAACCCATCCAACCAACTCCATGCCTTCTTTCTTTCTCTCTCTTTAAAAAAAAAAAACAAGCAAACAAAAATCAAAATAAATTGAAACAAACAAAAAATAAATAAAAAAGCACAAGAGAAACACATACACACACATACCCACACACACAGAGAAGGAGAAAGAGAGAGAACCATAAAGACAGAAAATCAGAAACCATAAAATATAATCAAAAGAGGAGGGGCATGCTCTCAGAAGCACGGCTGAGTGTGGTTAGAGAACACAGAGGCAGAAGAGCTAAAGTAGCAAAGGCGGACTTGACTTTAGGATACTGCATGGGCTGGAGAAATAGATGAGAGGGTCAGAGTGCTTGCTGCTCTTCTACAGGAGGCCAGTTCGGTTCCCACCATCCGGTCAGGCCGCTGACAACTGTCTGTAACTCCAGCTCTAGGAGATCTAATGTCTTCTTCTGGCTTCTGTGGGCACCCCCACATGTGGCAAACACACACACACACACACACACACACACACACACACACACACACAAATAGATCTCACAAAAATTGCTAAGATCCCAGAGGACCAGGAAAACTGCTAGTAATGCTGTAACTCCTAGAAATGACAGGGAAGCTATACCCCATGCTACCGTAATAATATGCTGCCTAATCAACATCCAAACAACAATACCAACAGACATGCTAACATAGAAGGGGGAAAGCTCATGGAGGCCCACTCCAAAGAATTATAGGCAATTAATGACTGCTGAGAGATGGAGAACTAGTCTAACCCATGGATGAGCCCCCAGCTGGAGGCTCAGCCCTGAAATCATGTACATACAAGTAATACTAAACAGACTCAGCACGTTGTATTCATATTCATATAGTTTATGTATATATATATATATAGAGAGAGAATTTATTCTTGAGAGAGAATTAATTCTTATTTTAGTTAAAACATAATTACATCATTTCTCCCTTCCATTTTCTTCCTCTTACCCCTTCCCAATATCCTCCCTTCCATCTCTTCCATGGCTTTCTCCACAATCCCTTTCAAATTCATGGCCTCCCTATTATTACCATATATATATATATATATATATATATATATATATATATATAGGAGGGAGAAGATGGAAGGGAAAATGATGTAATTATGTTTCAACCAAAATTAAAATTAATTAAAGCAATAGGAGATTATAGACTAGTGTAGAACTGAGACCAATTCCAAATACAATCAGAATAGGTGGAGTTTATACCTATCAGCATTACTTCTGAATTGCTTTGATTACAATACTTGACTTAAGCCATTTAAAGAAGAAAAAAATGATTTTGGCTCATGATGTTTAGAGAATTTCAGCCCATCAGGTCAGGCAAGCATGGTTTTAGGAGTGTGTGATGGAATATATTTACATTGGGTTGGATCAGGAATTAGGAAACAGAGACAGTAACCTGGAGCCAGGCTATCACCCTTAAAAGCCTGCTATCCAAGTCCTTTCTCCTACAGCAGCAGTTCTCAACCTTCCTAACGCTGTCACCCTTTAATACAGTTCCTCTCACATTGTGGTGATCCCCCAACCACAACATTATTTTCATTGCTACCTTATAACTGTAATTTTGTTAATGTTATGAATTATAATATAAATGTCTGTGTTTTCCAATGGTCTTAGGCAACCCCTGTGGAAGGGTTATCTGACTCCCAAAGGGGTTATGATCCTCAGATGAGAACCACTGTCCTATAGGTTCTACCTCTCCAAATAACACCAACAACTGATAATAAGCCTTCAAGACATGAGCCTCTGGGGGACAGACATTACAACCTGTAACATCCAAGAAACAAATTGTTTTGTTAGCAAAGGTTCTGGTGGCTGGAAACTCTCTAAACACATACATTATATGTGAGAAGATTCTGCCTTTATTGACTTGGGAGTCTTAATGAAGATGGGACAAGGTGGAACACATCACCTGGGAATTAACAGTGACCAAAAGGGGACCACAAGGATATCAAAAAGGGAAGATTTCCTAATCAGACTTAGTAAGATTCTTGCTAAAACTGCACTCTACAAAGAAGTTCACAAATGAACCTCATTGGGAATAGGGTTCAGAGCCTGATTAAGGTTTAGATAGTGAAATAATCTTTGCCAATTGTTATCCACAGGTGGAATGGTGGTTAGAAGCTTAGATTCGAAGTCTGATAAGACTTAGAGCGCATCTTAAGCATGTTATTTAATCTTTCTAGCTTAGTTTTCTCATCTTCATAATGTTGATAATTCATATTATCTACCGTGTAGGATTATTATGGGGATGAAATCATGTATATCGAGAGCTGAGTGAAAAATCATTATACTATACTATAGGAGATGTGGTCTAGTTTCTTATCTATCTGAGGGGTTACATATACTTTGTTTTCAGGTACATTTGATTGGTTGCTTGGATTTTCTGCAGTTACCTCCCAGACTACATCTCCACCTCATAACTCTACTATTCCTTGCCCACTTCATAAAAGAGGAAATAGAATTTCTGATTTTTTTCATTTTATTTATTTATTTAAATTTATTAATTTTTCTATCAAGGTCAAAATTTCCTCTCCCTCCTCTTTTCTCAGTCCCTACCCCGACCCCCACCCCTATTCCCAGCCCCCAATACACTCCTTCTTTTCTGTTTAGGAAAGAGCAGGTCTCCCATGTATATCAACAAAACATGGCATATCAAGTTACAATAAGACTAAGCACCTCCCCCCATGTATTAAGGTTGGGCAAGGGGATACAGTATAAGAAGGGTCCCAAAGGGCCTGATCCAGTTGGGGGCTCCTCAGCCATTGGTTCATAGTTCATGTGTTTCCATTCTTTTGGCTATTTGTCCCTGTGCTTTTTCCAACCTAGGTCTCAACAATTCTCACTCGTACAAACCCTCCTATTTCTCGCCAATTGGACTCCCGAAGCTCCACCTGGGGCCTGGCCATGGATCTCTACATCCGGTTCCCTCAGTCATTGGATGACATTTCTAGCACGACAATTAGGGTATTTGGCCATCCTATCATCAGAGTAGGTCATTTCGGGCTGTCTCTCAACCATTGCCAGCAGTCTATTTTGGAGGTATCCTTTGGATTTCTGTGAACCTCTCTAACACCCTGCTTCTTCCTATTCTCATGTGGTCTCCATTTACCATGGTCTCTTATTCCTTGTTCTCCCCCTCTGTTCTTGATCCAGCTGGGATCTCCCGCTCCCCTAAGCTCTCTTTCCCTCGACACTTGTCCTTCATTACCCCTACTCACACCCAGGTTTTCCATGTAGATCTTATCCATTTCTCTGTCATTGGGCGATCCCTGTGTCTTTCCCGGGGTCCTGCTCTCTAAGTAGCCTCCCCGGAGTTGTGAGTAGCAGTCCAGTCATCCCTGCTTTACATCTAGTATCCTTCTATGAGTGAGTACATACCATGTTTGTCTTTCTGAGTCTGGGTTACCTCACTCAGGATGATTTTTTCTAGATCCATCCATTTGCCTGCAAACCTCATGATGTCATTGTTTTTCTCTGCTGAATAGTATTCCATTGTGTATATGTACCACATTTTATTTATCCATTCTTCAGTTGAAGGGCATCTAGGTTTTTTCCAGGTTCTGGCTATTACAAACAATGCTGATATGAACATAGCTGAGCAAGTGCTCTTGTGGTATGATTGAGCATTCCATCGGTATATGCCCAAGAGTGGTATAGTTGGATCTTGGGGGAGATTGATTCCCAATTTTCTAAGAAAGCGCCATATTGATTTCCAAAGTGGTTGTACAAGCTTGCATTCCCTGGATCAAGCCCTCTGGATAAGTGAGACAGTTGATTAGCTTGATCTGTTTGGGAGGCACCCAGGCAGTGGGACCGGGACCTGTCCTCAATACATGTGCTGGCTATTTGGAATCTGGGGTTTATACAGGGATACTTGGCTCAGTCTGGGAGGAGGGGACTGGACCTGCCTGGACTGAATCTACCAAGTTGAACTCAATCCTCAGGGGAGTCTTTTCCATGGAGGAGATGGGAATGGGGGGTGGGCTAGGGGAAAGGCCGGGGGGGGGGGGGGGGGGGGGAATCCGTGACTGATATGTAAAATTAAATTAAATTATAAAATAAAATTAAAAAAAGAAGGGTCCCAAAGTCAGTAAAAGAGTCAGAGACGGGCCCTATTCCCACTGTTATGAGTCCCAGAAGAGAACCAAGCTACACAACTATAACATATATGCAGAGTGCCTGTTTCCTTCCTTGTACATGGCACATAAAATCTAGCAACTAAGTATTTAAAATGAGCTACAGATTAAGAAGTAAATTTTAACCTTTGAGAGTTAAACCTTTCCTGGGATTGGCACTAAAACAGAATCAGGTTTGTGTTAGCCAAACTTGTCAGGATGCCCTGATAATGCTTCCGCGCTCACAATGTGATGATAAACCAGGAATGTTTAAGTTGTGGTATATTTTTTAATGTGATTAGAAATGTAACAGTGACACATCTGGGTGTGTAAAGATGAAGATCAAGTACCAAATCCCCAGTCGAGCTGTGTCATTAAATGCAAGGCAGTGGCTAACAGTAACAACAAGATACCAGCCCCCGAGAAACTGCAGCACACCTCTGGAATCTCCATAAATGCAACACAAGCCACTGACAGAATACTGTTTTCTACGGTGCCTTGGTGCTACTGTAGCTGCTGGTAGTATTCTGGAGGTGTGATCATCCTGCATTGATTTTCACAGTGCCTTGGCTTTAGTCATCATACTACATTCAGTACCTTTTGGTGCCTTAGTTTACCTCTCCATGCCAGATTAACGTGGTTTTACAGTTTTCGAGCATCAGCAAAGTGGGATGGTCAGTGCAAAAAGTTCTTTATATTCTAAAGAATTCTAGAAACTGCAGGCTCTGCCCTGTTCTTAGTGAAGACACATTAACTTCCAACAGATGTTGAGAATCCCCACTGGGAAGAAACCAGTGTTTCCAATTCTACTGCACCGTGGGCACTTCATAGCAGACAGGTTTCCACGGACAGCACTTCTTAGAGAACTGTTGCTCAGCATCTAATTATAGTTCATAAACTGCCAGTCAAGAACTCTTTTCCTAGCAAAAGGATCTCACCAAAAAAGAAGCCAAATAAAGGCATTTCTAATAAACAGAAATGCAGGGATTTTCTTGCTGGAATATCTGCTCTGTAAGAAATTCTTTTAGACTGGAGGAAAATAAAACCAGGTGTTGACTCATGTAGACAGAAAAGCTAAGACATGATAAATATGTAGTGCATGAAATTGCCTCTTGTTTATCCCTTTCACTCCTTCCTTTCTTCCATCCTTCCTGTCTTCCTTACTCCTTCCTATATGTATGTAGAACTGATCTCTTAAAATATTCATAGGACTATTTAAAGCAATGGTTCCCACATTACACTACCATGTTCATAGCATACATAAATATAACTCTGTAGGATAATATTGCTCAAAGGACCCCCATATTTTGTGTTACTGAAGTTATATTTTCTAGAATTAGGTCAGTGTTACTCTGAAGATGTAACACATTCATGATGCATGTTTTAACTCCTAGTGAAAACTAATCTAAAAGTTGACTGGAATAATAGTGATAACTTAAGCAGAGTACTTAAAATGGATGACTATAAAATACTGTTTTAAGGGTCAAAGGAGAAAGAAGGAAGGAACAGTAGGAGAGTGAAAGAACATGAAGCACTGAGAAAACAAGTATCAGAGTGACAGACAAAAGTCCATCCATATTAACAGTTATACCACGTGTGAACATGTGAAGACAGCAGCCTAAAGCTCTGACAATTGTGAAGATTTCATTTTATTTTGGGATTGTGTTTATTTGTTGCTTTTTGAGACAGAGTCTACCTATCTAGACCAGGATGGCTTTGAACTCACAATTCTCTTGTTTCTGCCTCCTGAGTGCTCTGATTTCAAGTGTGTACTTCCATGCCAGATTTTTTATTTATCCCCCCCCCTTTTTTTTTCAGTGCTGGCATTGAACTCAGGGATGCTTCCATTCTAGGCCATGCTATGAACTCAGAAAAGAGTTTTAAAAGCAAGATTGAATTATATGCTGTATATAACAGAAACAGTTTAGATTCAGACAGACAGATTAAAAATAAGTGATGGAAAAACATAACTGCACAGTAACTAGAAAAGAGAACTGAGGTATTTACAGCAAATGGTAACAGAGCAGTTCTATTTAAAACTCCGTGTTCACTTGGAAACAGTTGTGATGGTGAATGTTATATTTTAAGTTTAAATTACTGTACTTAAGAGATCTATAAAACAAAATTCCTCTAACCTGTCAGCCGCACTTTCCCAAGGACAGATAACTTCCTAGAATGACAGAGACTGGTCATGTAAGATAACAAGCCAAGTATTTCCACTTCTGTAAACAAGCTTGGTTGCTCCAATTGCACAAGATGTGTGCTTGACCACATGTAGGTAGGAAGTATATTGACAGGAAATACATCAGAATGTGTGACTGTCTCTGATTGTACAAAGGCAGGAGGTTCATAGCCTTGTAAGTTTTGTCTTTATAAGATCCTGAGTAATGAAATTTGGGGACATATTCTGAGTATGAGTTTCAGATATGGACATGACCAGTACTGAATAAAGGCTCTTACTTGTTTAAAAAATTATCAGTTGTCAGGCTGGCGAATCTCTGAGTGGTCCCAGATATATAACACAGTAGGGAATACCTCTGATCCAAGCTCCCGGGAGACAGAGGAAAGAACATCCTAAGTTTCAGATTATTCTTGGTTATGTGTGGGATCCATTAACAGAAGGAGGATGGAGAAGAATGTTTCGTTTAAAAAAACTTTGAAGTTACACTTGCATACAAGTATTTAAACATTTTTATTAAAAAGTCTAGATTGTCTTTTAACCTATAAGAAGAGATACATATTTTTCAGTTGTGTTTGTTTGTAGAGATTATGGGAGTAAAGGTACTGGAAATATGCTCTCATTCTGTAGAGAAAACAAAAATAAAACCAAGTCCTGTGTGATTCTTATTTATTCAAATTCACATTTGAAGAAAAGTAACCAGTAGAAGTGTGCTATATTTTCATATCTGTATTTTGTTGTTTATTTAAAAGGCCTTCAGGGTAATGAAGCTCATGAATTTTAGAGCCATGTTTAAAAACCTTGGCTACAATCTTAACTGCAAAATTTTGAAAAGTTGTCATAATTTCCTAGTGGTTTGGTGATTTATCCATAAGATAATGATGTATCTAAAGAGTTCTGTGAGATAACATGTAGAGAGCTTACAGAAATACTTGGTATGTAGGGCATTTTCCATAAATGAGAGGTATCACTATTCAAGGCATTGTGCTACATAAAAATTGTCATCACATCTGCCAGCGTGTTTTCATGCTGTGGGCACAGACTTCAGAACCTCCTGAATCAGATGTTGGATGCACATCTGGACAGCAAGCCATTTCAGCAGTCAGCATTAGGAACTGAGTTGCAAAGAGGTCGAGCTGAAAGGAAAACCTTGTTAACAAGATAATACATGCTGAAGTCAGCAGCTTTGTGTGTTACTGCTGATGAAGGAGACAGAGTATGAAATGTGAGACATGGGACATACAGAGCAAATCCAGTGTGATGCACATAATTTATTGCTTGCTGGAAGACCAGAAGTGGAACACTGGGTCAGCATGCTTGCCAGATGGCAGCCCATTGACCCATGAAATTCTCTTTATAAAGAATAACCTTTGTTTTAGCTTTCTGCTGCCCCAAGTTCCACATACCTGGCTCAGAATCCAATCTAGTTAGTCTGAACCTGACAAAAGAGAAAGTAGGAAGTAGTCTTGAACACATTGGCACCGGAGATCACTTCCTAAATGTAACACCAGTAGCACAGACACTGAGAGAAACAATTAATAAATGGGACCTCTTGAAACTGAGAAGCTTTTGTAGGGCAAAGGACATGGTCAACAAGACAAAACAACAGCCTACAGAATGGGAAAAGGTCTTTACCAACCCCTCATCTGACAGAGGGCTGATATCCAGAATATATAAAGAACTCAAGAAATTAGACATCAAAATAACCAACAGTCCAGTTTAAAAAATGGGCTATAGAGCTAAACAGAATTCTCAGCAAAAGAAGCTCAAATGGTTTTGTAATTTTATAATGGTCCTCCAGCACAAAGTAACCAATAGGGGGCTCATCCATGTAGAGAAATGTATTGCAGGGAACTGGCTCACATGGTTATGGTGACTAGCTGGGTGAGTCAGCAGAGTAGAGACCCACAAGACTCAACAGTGGGATTCTTGCACAAAGATCATGCATTTGACTGAGGAAGGGGTTTTATGTCTCTGTTCTTATCCAAGGAGAGGAATAAAACTGATATCCTAATTTGAAGACCATTAGGAAAGAGATTTCTGTTACTGAGGTAACGATCACCTGTTTTGTTCTATTAAGGCTGCTGAGTCATAAGTACAGATGCAGTGGTGTTAGAGAGGACAGTATACTTAAACTATTAATTTAAATGTCAATCTAATTTTTAAAAAACACCCTCTAAGAAGTAATTAAGGGTAATATTTGATCAAATCTATACACATTCCACGACTCAGTAATCAACCAGTAAAATTAACAATTTTTTCTACCTAGAGAT